>JAOXYD010237855.1:0-17363 GCA_028565735.1 Pinacopodium congolense | reverse complement strand
CTAGTAAAGTAGATGTTATGTTGTATCTAACATTTTTGTAGTAAAACATATTGTTTCTTAGGCATTTTTATATTTATACTACTTTAAGAGAATTGATTCATCCTTTTAAGTTCTACAATTTCCTCATACACATATAGGTCTTTGATAACACCTAAATTATTCATATTTTATGCATGATAAAATGATGAATATATTGAGTTTAAAGGGAAAATCCATGTAATTCATGTGCATATTGCGTTAAATTATGCGAATAAGATGTTGCTTATATGTCTTTTGTTTTATCAATTTTATAACACTTAAGGACAATTGTTTTGATCACTATTGGGATTGGGGAGGGTGTAATGTTCATTTAGGTACCAAGAGCATTGAATAAGGAAGATTGAAAGGAGGAGAAAGTTAGAAAACAACTTCAGGACCACAAGGTGAGCCACACCCCATAGCCATTCCCATTAAGTTACACCCAAGAATGGGCATGGGTGTTCTTCTATGGCCCTATCTTCCTCTACTCGCCCTTTTGGCCTAATTTTAATATCTTTAAAAGACGTTTGCCTATAGAAACATATTAATAGCTTCCAAGAGAAAAAATATGATTCCTAAGACATCTTTAAGGTTCTTCATACAAGATTGAAGGAGAATATGGATATTAAAAAAAAAAAGATTGCAAGACCAACATTGTTTCTAACAATATTTATCAACAAGAAGTCAAGGAATTCAAGAACTTCACCTATGATCCTTTCTATTCCTTCTCTTTTTATGATTTTTATTATTGCTCTTAGTATTTTTAAGAACTAAAAGTTGTGTAAGAACTTGGTTATTATGAATCCTAAGATGTTGTAACATTATTTTCATTGGTTTAATATGAATTTCTAGATTTTTCTTAAATTACCTATGGATATTAAGTAAGATTAGATTTTGAATTGTCTATGATCGTGTAATATTCAATTCCATTACATGATTTCATATATTTAGATGGACAAAATCAATGATGCTATTAGATCAACTATAAGTAATGCATCTTGAATGGAGTCTTTGGCTACAAACTTATATATGATGTTTGAATTAGATGTGAGTATAATCAAAGAAATAAGTTCCATAAATCTTGGTAATGCATTAAATTTGTAAAGTGAGATAGTGTAACCAACTACCTAATTTATCAAATTTAATAGAAATTTCATGGCTTGAACATGAGATTGTAATTTAATCTATGGAGTCTACAGTCTAAGGTAATCTATAAAATCCATTGAATCAAGGTAAAGTGATTAATACAACGCATCTTAGGGGATTAATAATCTGAATCCTAACTTCAGTAGTGCCAATTAATTTGTGTGAGTTGTCTTTGGATCATTTTCATCTAATTTTTTATTTTCTTTTTAATCCATTAACTATTTAACAATCTGGATAGGCCAAATAATAAAAATATAAACTTCACTAATATGCCCTTAAGGTTAGACACTTGGATTCATCGTAGCTATAACGTATAGTGATAAGTACACTAACCTTATTATATGTTATGAATTTTTTTAGCGTGATTCTTTCAAAGCTTATGTACGTCCATACACCATCAAGTTTTTGGCACCACTACTACATATTACGTCATATTAACTATTTGTCTATTTTTCATTAGACTACCTTTATTTACTTTTTTTTCTTTTTTATTTGTTTGAGTTTTGGCAATCTTTTAACTTTCTGCAATTTTAATTTCGTTAAAGAATTTTTCTTTCCTTATTTTTTTTTGTTCTTTCATTTTTTATACTAGGTATCTTGTATGACCATGATTCATCCTGCAATGCTATTCAAACTAGGTTCACAAGTAGAAAGAGCATTTAAAAGAGCTTTAAAATAAAAGTGGGCTAAATGTAACACTAAGTTCCAAGTCCTAAAACCATAAGTAGATATCATGGACCAATAATTAGGACCTAAAGGGCCATTGAGTATGGGAGATCTTTCAAGACCCTCACTAAAGGTACGGAGTCCAGTTTAAAAAAGCCAAAGGAAGAGACTACGAGGTGCAAGAGCAAGCTGCATCTAATTTAACTACGGTAGAACAATGTATAGTTTGATGTGCTTCTGGATGAGGATCCTAATGCTCACTTAGCAAATTTTTTAAAAACTTTCCACATCTTTAAGCTTAATTTTCGAGAAAGCTATTTGGATGAGATTGTTTTCCATCACATTAAGGAGTAGAGCCAAATCATGGTTGAAGTTAAACCTAGCTAGGTTTTTTACTTCATGGATCCAATTAGCTAAAAAATTCCTAAAAGTTACTTCCCTCCTTCTCGCTTAGCTAAATTTTATGATGAGATTTTTTTTAGAAATAGGAGTAGGTGAACTTCTATGAAGTGTTATTGGTCAGCATGATAGTAAATAAGCACAAATAAATCAATCAATTAACACACCATTTCAAAATCAATTCAAGAATAATTTCTACGATAAGTACATCGGTCAATAAGTAATATGGTAGATTCAATTAATGTTGAACTTTATTTTAATGTTGATAAAAACACCTAGTGGATTAATATTTTTATATGTTTTGAGGCATCGAATGATAGTTATTAAGTTTGGAATGCTAAAGAAGATGATTAAGTAGTTTTAGAGTTAAAATGAAGATCATGAAGTAAATTAATAAAGACTCAAGGTTTTGAACGAGTTAAGATAGAATTGTATAGGTTTTGATTTATAATTTTATTATAAGCCTCATTTAAATTTTCTTTAGTTTTTAAAGGGACTCACTTCATGCATAACTCATTCATAATTTAGAATATGCATATAGGTTCCATAATTAAGATGAACATTATGTGAAATGTTCTAATAAATCATCTTAATTGGTTCAAAATCTTGTTAGGAAGGTTTAAAATGTATGTATAAGTTATATAAAGTTTATAAAAGTGTTAGAAATTGCTTTGGATTGTATTTAATGTGTTTAGACAAGTTTACTCATCTTTTAAGTAGTTAAACAGCGGTCTAGTTAAGCTAAACAATGGGCTATTTGATGGGCCATTTAGTTTACATTCGCAAAGATCTAAACGATGGTTGGATGGAAGCTAAACAACAATACGAAACATCCACTATTTACTATGCGTTCCTGGTACTTCAGCAGCAAGGGTCAAATGGTATGATTTAAGTCCTAAGAACCATCGTTTAAGAGCGTAAAACATGCTCAGCATATTTCCTTCAACAGTAACTCTTTTTAATGCATTTTAACACTGTATAACGACAAAAAAGGATTAATTTGACATTCTAAGGCTATAAATAGGTTGTAAAACACTCATTCTAATAATCCAAGTGATCATTCAAGTGTTTAAATGCATTGTGAAGTTCTTGATTGCTCTTCCTATCTGAATTTTTTTTATCATATGTTTTTGCATTCATTTTGAGTTGTTGTTAGCCTCCTAAATACACTAAAGAGAACTTAAGTAAGATTAGATTTGAAGTGTAATTCTTGTGAGAGATTATTATTATTAAAGGATATTCCTTAGCTTTAAAAGGGATTGAAAGGTTTATCTTAAGCCTTTAAAAAGGTGTTGTATTATGACTTTTGAACCTTGATAATTTAAAATTTGGAACAAAATCTCAACAATGGTACTAGGAACTATATGTTAAAGCAAGTGATTGCTCCAGACTAAAATAAATCGATGATGTCCTTCTTCCCTTACTGTTTTAATTTTTTTTACATAATTCTAGATGTATTTTGATTTATTTCTTTGATCAAAAATTATGATTCTAAGTTTATTCATCTAGTATCGACATATTTTCATTCATCTTACCATTCTTTATTGAATAGCTTAATTTATATTCTATTCATCTCAATTATTTTCTATCTTTTATACGATGTTAATTACCTCTAAATAATCTTAAAATTTCACAAAAAATTTAAGAACCTAATTCATCCCCCTCCTCTTAGATGCCATTCAAATCTAACCATTAAGATTCTGGATGCCAATCCCACGGGGAAAATACTTTGAGTACTAGGTCACTTGAATTACAATTATATAGATAACTAAAATTGTGATTAATGAAAGTTAAGACGACTAAATGAAGGCTTAAATCTATGCAAAGGTGTTAAAATAGTTCAAAGATGCTTAAAGATTACCAAATTGAAGTGATTATCTAAGGTTCAAGTTTTCAGTAGTTTAATTGAGTTATGGAAGGATTGGAATGTGAAATCTAGGGTATCTTCACTAAATCAAGACAATACTATGGTTAAAACAATGCCTTATCTGTATTAGTCCAATCTTGAAGTTTGATCATTCATCAGACTTAGGTAATAGGAATAAAGTTGAAGAAGTTTAATCTAAAAACACCTTATTCTTAATTAGCACCCTCATGATTAACCAAAGTTTGGTCATTCATTGATTGTTATCCAAAATACATAAGAAAATTAAAGCTAGCCTTAACTTAGCTAAAAAATCATATTAGAACTACATATGAATCAAAGAATAATAAGAATAAAACTTAAGCAACATGTTCTTAAATAAATCCAACAAAAGAGTCAAATACAAGTTATTAAAGAGTTTAAAATGCACCAAGTTAAGCTCCAAAGTGAAATACATCTCTAAATCACATGTATAAACTCCTGGAATCCTTCAACATAACTTCAAATCTCCTAATATAAAGACTATAAATGAAAAGAAAAGAAAAACCCAACCTGAAGAGAAAATAACTAAATCTAACTAAAGAAGTGTTTATGGTTGCTAATCGATCTCCAATTATTCACAAAAATTTTCTCTTATATGTCCTATAGATATTTGCTACAAGTTAGAGGAAGTTATGTGAGAAATTATCAAAGATCTAGTTGGAAAAACGCATTTAAGTACTTAAATGTCCTTTGAAATTGGCACTTAAGCAACATCGTTTAGTACATATAATTAAGTCCTAGAGACAGACTTCAACATAGGATCTAAAGGGTTAATGGTGGGTCATCACCAAAGCACTGTTTAAGTCATGAAATGGTCCAATCTTGATCGTTTTCACACAATTCTTCACATTTAGGCATTAATCTACAATCAAACAATTTCGATCATAAATTGAACTTTTAAACGTTGAAATAGGGGTAAATACATATCAAATAACATTAAAAAAACAAATAATTATGCCCCTAACGTGAAGCTTGAGAGCACTTGAAGGAAATGCTAAGGAAGTGCCCAAATCATGGATTTGATTTAGGCATGCTATTGCTGACATTAATGGAGTTATTAAACTTTCCATAAAGTAGTTGATGAATGCATCGTCTATTAGTACAATAAGTTTCTAAACCTATGAGTAGCTCTAGGAGTCAATTGACAATATCGCCATGAATACCTACTATATGGGGAGCATAAAATAGTGGCAAAGCCTAGTTAGGAAGCATAGAGTGTAGATGTTGTTGCTTCATTGGAATCTAAAGTTGAGGCTTTGATTAAGAAATTCAAGAGGATGGTAATGGAGTCTACCTCTTCTCAAGTGATGTCCTATGATATGTATGGGGGAAGACATTCAAGCCAGGAGTGTTAAGCATGTAGTAATGAAGAATAAGGAGAAAAAACATACTTTTTTGGTAGAAAATTCAACAAAAATATATCATACAAATACCCCTATAACTCAAGATAGAGAGAACCTTCGAGTGTGTGTAGCATAGATAAGCTATTATCGAAGTTTATTACCAAAACAAGAGATCGTTTCTATAAGATTGAAGCTTCCATGCATAAGTTTGAGATTCACTTAGGAGATTTTATTAAGCAGATTTTTGAAGAGTCACAAGGTGTACGCTCTATTAATAACACACCTAACATAAAAGTGCAGGTGGAAGCCATCACTTTAAGGAGTGGCAAGGATTTAGATAAGAGAGAACAAAGTGAGAAAAAAATAAGAGCTCGTAGCTAAAAAAGAGATGGCAGAAGATGGACAAAGGGGGAGTGAGATGACGACAAAGTTAAAGGGCCAAAAATAAAACCATTAAAATAGTACAAAATCACCAATCCCATATCTGAGTCGATTAAAAAAGGATCAACGAGATGAGTAATTTGTTAAGTTTCTAGAGCTTCTTAAGAAATTACGTATTAATATACCTTTTCCAGAAGTTTTGCCATAAATATCGAAGTATTCCAAGTTCTTAAATGACCTCCTATAAAACAAGAAGAAATTGAAGGAGTTATCTATGGTCTAATAGAGTGTGGAATGTTCAGCCATCCCATCCGACAAAAGAATATCACAAAAACTAAAGGATCCATAAAGTTTCACCATCGTTTTGTATTATTGATAGTTTTTATTTTAATAAGGCATTAAAAGACTTAGGCATTAGCATAATTTGATGAAATATCATTTGTTTAATAAGTTAAGACTTGGTGAGCCAAAACCTACTAAGATGAGCATACAATTAGCCGACATATCCACGAAATATTCTAAGGGAATAATTGAGGATGTTTTGGTAAAAGTTGACAAGTTTTTCTTTTCAATAAATTTTGTGATTTGGGACATGCATGATTAGGTACAAATTCCTTTAATCTTAGGTAGACCTTTCTTAGCTACAACTAAAGCATTGATAAATGTGCATAGAGGGAAACTAAAACATAGGGTTAAAGACTAAGAAGTTAGGTTTAGATTCTCATAATTAATGAAACACTATATAGGAAAAGATGACACCTGTTACTGTTTACATGTGATTAATATTGAACTTGCTACTATTTTACGAGAGATAATCGCATAGAGCCCATTAGAGGCATGTATAGCCAAGGGATAAGGACAAGGGATGTCCAATACTAAAATATTAAAAAAAAATGAGTATTTAAAAGCTAATAAATCAACAAAGACAACATGAGAGATTATGTTTCAAGATCTTGAAAAACCAAAAGAGAGAAAATTAAAACCCTCATTTAAAAAACTCCCAGAAATATAATTGAAAAGAATAATAATTCAATTAAAGTATGGTTTCTCAGTTAAAAATTAAAATTTTCAATTATTATATCTATTAGTTTGTTGTAGGATCAAATGGAGAAATTATTGAGAGAGTTAAGGGAGCACAAGAGGGTTATTATATGGAAGATATTAGACATCAAACGAATCAGCTCCTCTTTTTATACCCCTAAGATTCTGTTGAAGGACAAGTATAAGCCAGTGTTACAACCTCAATGAATACTCATTCCCTTTATAAAATACGTATTGATGGGTGAGATAATTAAACTATTGGATGTAGGAATTATATATCCTATCTTTCACAGTTTGTGGTAGGGTCCTATGTAGGTTGTAGAAAATAAAGGTGGGATGATGATGGTGTCAAATGAGAAGAATGAGCGAGTCCCTAAATGTACAATAATAGGAAAGGGAGGTATTGACTATCACAAGGTAAATGATGCAACACACAAAGATCACTTTCCATTTCCATTCATTAATCAAATGTTAGAAAGGCTCTTTGATACTGCATACTAATATATCTTGGATGGACTTTTGAGCTACTTCTAGACTCTCACAACCTTAAGGGATCAAGAGAAGACAATATTCATATGTCCATACGATATTTTAGCTTATAGGAGAAAGTCATTTGGACTACATAATGCTCCCACTACTTTTTAGGGGTTTATGCTAACAATTTCCAATTTAATGTAGGACATCATAAAGACATCTATGGTTGACTTTTCAGTTTTTATAAATTCCTTTGATTTATGTCTTAACAAACTTAAGAGGTGAGAAGAAAAAAATTTAGTTCTTAGATGGGAGAAGTACCATTTTATGTTAAAGAATTTTTCAAGATAGGTAGGCCTCTCACTAAGTTATTGGAAAAGGATGTGACCTTTAATTTTCATGATGAGTTCTTTAATGCATTTAATGTTCAGAAAAGATAAATTGACTAACTCCCCCATCATGGTTGCACCTAATTGGGCATCACTTTATGAACTTATACTGACACTAGTGACTATGCAGTAGGAGTAGTGCTTGGACAGTTTAGGGACAAAAACTTCCAACCAATCTATTATATAAGAAAGACATTGACGAATGCATAAGAGAATTATACTACTACTAAAAAAGAATTGCTTACTATTGTTTTTGCATTTGATAAATATAGATCATATCTTATGTTATTCAAAGATATTATATATATATAGATCAATAAACTCTCAGGTACTTACTAGCCAAAATTGATGCTAAACTAAAACTAATAAGACGAATGTTATTGTTGTAGAAATTTAACTTCAAAATTCAAAACAAAAAGAGAGCAGAAAATTTGGCTTACACCATCCTTATCATCTTGAGAATCCTCATTTGGAAATGCTTATGGAGGAGGACATCAATGACATGTCCCCTAATGAATGCCTTTATATTGTCATTAGTAGGTAAGTTAGGACACCTTGGTTTACTAATTATTCTAACTCTCTAGTAAGTCAAGTCTTAATATAGGGGATGACTTATCAATAGAAAATGATTTTTTTACTAACTTAAATCATTACCTATAGGAGGATCTATACTTGTTTCATGTATATGTAGATCGTATAATCAAGTGTTGTGTAGCTTACCCTGAAATAGAAGATATTCTTAAGCACTATGATCAAGGACCAGCTAGAGCACACTAGCACATGAATTGAACATCTAACAAGGTTTTGGAGTCAGGTTTTTGTTAGCCTACATTTCTCAAAGGCTCCAAGAGATATATGAGCACATGTGATAGTTACCAATGATCATGTAACCTCTCTCATAGGGATAAAATGCCCCAAACTAGTATTCATGTACATGTGTGGGAGACTAACGTTATGGGTCCATTTCTAGTATCTTTAAAAAATAAGTACAACATAGTAGCAATAGATTATGTTTCTAAATGAGTGGAAGCCAAAGCATTACATACTAATGAAGTTAAAGTGGTTGTTAAGTTTGTAAGGAAATTGTTTACATGTTTTAGAGAACTTAGAACCATCATAAGTAATAGGGGCACTCATTTTTGTAACCAACAGTTTGACAAGGTACTTAAGTGATTTGGTGTTACACATCAAGTAGCTACACCATATCACCTCCAAACTAGCAGACAAGTAAAAGTGACTAATAGAGAACTAAAAAAGATATCAGAGAAAATAGTTGATAGCTCGAGGAAGTTTTGGCTAAAGAAATCCAAAGAAGATTTTTTTTCACATAAAGAGAAATGTTTTCCCCCTATATACTCTATATACTTATTTTATCCTAACGTGGGATATCTAGAAAGGAGGTTCAAAAACGAAAGAAGAAGTTGTTTTTCCAACCAAATAAGATAGAAAGAGGCCTAATGCTATTAGAATGGCCTGCAAAACATTGATTGGCAGCATACAATCTAGGCTCCTTTATGGAAAATCTTGTCACTTACTAGTAATGTTTGAACACAAGGAATATTGGGTTATTAAACTTATTAAGTAAAATTTGGAATTTGTAGGTCATAAGTGATTACTCCAATTAAATGAACTCGATGAGTGGCACTAGGATGCTTCTGAGAACTCTAAGCAAAGAAGTGCCATGATCTCACTTTAAGACCAACAAAGAATTCAAACAAGGAGATCAAGTCCTTCTATTTAACTCAAGGCTTTGATTATTTCGAGGTAAGTTCAAATCTATATGGTATGGACCTTTTGTATTTGAAAAAGTCTTTCCCTATGACGTAGTAAAAATTTCGCACTCAAAAGAGGGAACCTCTAGGGTCAATGGACATTTTTTTAAGTTATACCTATGTGGACATTTCAATAACAATGTAAGTGAAGAATACACCCTTTACAATCTAAAAGAGACCTAGACTTTAATAAGGTCATCGAGGCAATGATGTTAAACAAGCACTTGTTAGGCAACTAATATTTTTATACTTTATTTTGTATGGTTTTATGCTCTTTTAATTTCTTGTGATTTATTAATATCATACCTTGATCTTATCTTTTGGAAAGCTTGTGCTCTACTATTCATCTTTAAGTTTAAATAGCAAACTTTAATCATCATCTTTCCACATTTTTCACCACATTTTCGAAGTGATTAAATGTTTAACAATTAACACAAATAACTATGCATTAAATCAATATAGTAAATTTTAGTTAAACAATTGAAGAACAATACCCAACATAGATTTAGCAATCCATAATCATGTTCAAACAAAGAGTATTCAGATTAAACATCGAAAGAGAAGTAAAATAGAAATAAACTAGTGAAGATGGTGAATCCACTTTTGTTGAAAAATCTGGACAGCACTTTTTGAATCTTGATTATCTTCCTTGTCCTTGAGTTTCTTCACATTTTTCCTCTCCTAAATCCTTCTTTTCTGTCTTATATCTCTCCTATGGTCAGAATGTGGCTGCTATGTTAATTCCCATAACTTTATCCTCCAAAATAGCTTTAAACGAATTAAACAATTCATCCTTACTAATTTGCCACGTAAGCAGTTCTAGCTTTCAATACTACTCGGTAATTTTGCTATATATTTGTCAATAACACTCCAAATGTCATGAAATGTTGTATGTAGGCTCCTCAAATGTTGGTATAGTTCCTTGTAAAATTGTGTACCATTTGGAATTTATAAGTACGCCTAATACCTTTCCCAAGTCAACTATTTAAAATCTGTTTTCCAGCTTAGCTTATTGTGATATTTCCTTTGTACACTCTTCATAATTAGTCATCTAACTTTGATATTTGGTGTGGAGCCTCCTAACTTGATGATCTAAATCATGAAATTGATCCTACACCTCTTTTAGATCCAAAAGTACCTTTAAATGTCCACCACAGTTATGTGCAACTTGAACAATCATGAAAAGCAAACTAAGATTACGAATTAATCCAATATGTACCTAAAATCATGTTGAATTTCGTTTCAAACCTAAAGTAATGATCATGAATGCATGTCTAAAACATGTATTATTGGGAAATATCAAATACCCCCACACTTGAACTATTTCTTATCCTCAAACAATGAATTAAAAACACACTTAAAGAAAAATCGATTGGGAGTTGAAAGTTAATTGAGTAAAAACAAATATCAATCAATGCTTTTGATTTTGCCCATATGCAACAATTCTTTAATGACAAAAACTTTGTTATCACACAACAATCACACTATTAGTAAACAGGTAACCTTCAATGAAAAATGTCCAGCATCTAAGTTTATTCATATGGACCATCATGTAAACTTGTTCAAGCATATAGCAATAACCACAAAACAAAACTTAAGTTTTAAATTGGAGTAAATATTTAAAGGTTCACCATGTCTTTTGACACAACTTAACTATCCTTTCTGGCTTGATTGCAATGTCATCCAGTTTTTTGACGTGAAAGTGAATATTTTATCATGACAACCCCTGATTACTTAGCTAGCTCACAATCACAAATGGCTAGTAGCTCTACTCATAAACTTCAACCTTTTAATCAGTATAAAGCCAGCGAAGTGAATATTTTTTTCTCACTTTATTTAAACACATGTAGACTTTTCATAAATTAAACTATAACTATTCCAAACTCACATGCTAAGCCATAAGCAGCAACATTAAAAACTTGTTATTATACACCTAAGTCGCTCAAAACACATGCAATCACACAAAATAAATTAACAAAAAATCATTTTGGGTCAGAATTCCAGAATTGCTTAATGCTCACAAAATCAAAAACATCGAGTGAATTAAAATACCATAATTAACAACCAACTCCTGATTTTAGTCATTCAAACATGGGATATTCAAATTAATCCTATTGGACTCCACAATTCAAGTGTATGAATAAATGAAAAATTATACTTAAGTTTATCTTTCCCCCACACTTAAACACAAATTATCCTCAATTTGGAGGGTTAAAACAAATAATATATGTGAAGTGTAAAAGAGGAAAAGAGAACAAAACTCTCCTGAACAATGAATGAAGTCCATACATAGGCATGGCTTGAGAGAATTTATTCCATTCCATATGACTTGAAGACTATAGAGAAAACGAAACCAAGATGGTTTCGTCCTTTTTCTTGACAAAATCCTTTTGTCGCATGTTGAGTTTTAATCTTTAAAACCTATAAAATAAGTAAAAGAAAAAAAAGTAATATGGAAGTAAGCTTTGAAGTGATGAGAATATCTAGAAAGGGCGTCATTTTTTGTGTAATAATGAAATCTTTGAGAGTGATTGAGGAAGGATTGAAAATTGGAAGCAAGGGGGAGGATTTGGGTGAAAAATGAAATAAGATAAAATATAAATATAAATAAAGACATAAATAAAATAGAAAATAAATGATCAAAACAGAAATAATAAAATAAAAAATAAAAAAGAACGTTAAAATTTTATTTTAAAAAATTAAAAAAAAACACACACACACATATATGGTAAATAAAATTTGTGTAAAATAAAAAATAAACAAAATTAAAAATAATAATAAAGAAAGAAAGAAAATTTAAAAACAAAAATGTGAAAAATGTATGTCGCTAAGTCGCTGCAACGACGAGCAGAGGCCATTATTCTTTTTTAATTTTTTTACTTTCATTTTAAAAATGATTTTTCTTTTTGAATTTTTTTGAATTTTTTACTTTCATTTTTAAAACAATTTTTTTTTTATTTTTTAAATTTTTTTAAATAAAATTTTTTATGAAAAATGAATTCAAAACCTCAATTAAGCACATAAATCAAAATTTAAACTAACTACACCTCAATTAATTGAAAATATAAAAAATTAAACTAATTACGAATAAAAGCATGCTAATTTAGGATTCTTAGCTTGACCATACTCAGATTTAAGTTTAACAAATAAGAAAAGGGAAAGAGATTACTTCCCTTTCTTTTGATGGAAATCCTCTAAGGTATAGCTTGTTATGATGCCCAATTGCCTTGAAAATCGCTACCTTGGAGTCTTCTAACCTAAGAGCCTCATGCTTGTAATCTAAAATAAATTGAAATGGTTTACTCCATTAAGACTTGAGTTTACTTCGAATTAGCTTCAATCTCTTTCTAGGCCTCTTTTTTGTCACCTTAATTACCCTTTCCATTTGTTCCAAGGACATTTTTGTAGGAATGATAAAGTGGTTTGTTCTCACCCAAAGAGGTATGTTTCAAGCATGGATGAAAAAGGTTCAATGTGAGTATTCATGACTTCACAAGGGCGAAGAGAATGGGGCCCTTCATTTGTACTAACAGTTCTTGGGTTGGTCTTACACCTAACTCCTCCCCCTCAACTTCTCTAATGGCTTTAATCTTTATTTCTTCAACATGATTCACCTCTTACTCCTTCAGATGTTCTTCAATGACACCTATTTTCATGCAACCCTTTCCTTTCACTGAATTTTTTGAGGACTTTCTCATGCTAAATTCCAGTTGATCGTCCCTAATCCTTAGTACTAGCTTCCCTTCATGTACATCAATTAGTGCTCTTTCGATGTTCATAAATGGTCTCCCTAAAAGCAATGAAAAATTCCTATCTTCTTCAAAGCCAAGTACCACGAAATATACTGCAATAAAGTATTTGTCCACCTTAACAAGTACATCTTCCACCACACTAACAGGCTCGTAATTAATTAATCTACCAACAGTATGAGCGCGGATGTTAGCATTATGATGAGCTCATCGTGAGCTACTAAATAATAAAATTACCTAACCTACTTAACTAAGTAGCTAGGGCAAGTTAAGGTTGATCCCACAGAGAGCTAGAGTGAATTGCTATCTCTAATATTGCTAAAAAGAAAACAAAACCCTAAGAAGAAAATACATCTAAACTAAATACTACAGATAATTGAAGAAATAAAGACAAAAAAAGAAGAAACAAAAAAGAAATACAAAAGCCAGGTGGAAGATATATCAAGAATTATAGACCTATAATCGATCCTCAAAATAGATAACTTGCGATTGTTGCAAGATGCTAGCCTATAGATTCAAACAGGCTCTCAAAGCCGCAGTTCCGCCATTTTTAGATAGGTCCTATACGATAGAAAACATATCCTTAATCTTGAGGCAACCTAGAATAAGCTCTCTAGATTTAACGATGCGATAGCATTAACAACTAGAGAACGATTAGCATAAGGCACAATCTCACAAGCTCAGATTGTGTAACTTAGAAAATTAGAATTCTTGGTTAAGTTGATTAAATTCACTGACAAATTCAATTAGCTTATTGTTGCCTATGGAAATCACTATAACTATTACATATAACAAGTTCATTCCTAACAATATAATTAGAAATTAAGCTTAGGATGGTCAACCCTAAGAATTAATCTTTAATTCATATCATTTATGCGAAATTCTAATTCAATGTTTACCTAAATCACAATGCTTAATCAATTTATAATCAATTCTCACAATTATTAAGCCAATATCACATTAATATCCTCTAACCCAAAATTAAACTAGCTAAACATAATTAAATTAAGAAGAACAAAAATTAAATTAACACTATGCATAATTAATTAAAAGAAAACAAAGCTGAAGAAAATAACAACAATAAAGGCAAAACACAAAATGACTTTTAAATTAACGCAAACACACATTACTTAAGCTATTATTTAATTAATAAAAACTTTAACTAACTTTCTAGCAAAAATTTTAATAACTATAAATTAAATAAAAAGCTGAAAATAAATCAATTAACACCTAATAAATAATCAAGATATAAAGAATAACTAAAATAAAAACTTGGAAAGAAATTTAATTCAAATTTGCAAAAGAAAAAATTAAAAATATAAGCAAACAAATGTTGTAACTTAAGGAAAACAATAACCTTAAAAGTAAAATAATATTCCTCCATAACAAAAGAACAAAGAAAATACAATAAAAAGCAGAAAATTCAAACAAGAAGTAAGGTAAAATTCGGACAAGAAACGAAAGAAAATGAAAACTACAACTGAATTTAAAAGTAAAAACAAAAAATAATGAACGGAAGTTATTTCAAATTAAACACCTAAAGCAGCTGACTCTTGTTTGTGTAGCTTCGTCCGTCTCTTGTTGAGCCACTCCAAGCCAAAGCTCAAAGCCACAGCTGTCACTCCTCTAAGCTATGACAGTCGCCATAAGTCTCAGAGGCTCGCCCTTTGTCCCCTCGTCCGCTAGTAGCTCCACAGCAACTTGCCACACCACTCGTCCACGCGTCCACTCCTACCAATAACTCCCAGTTGTCCCAATTCTTTCTGCCTAGGGTTTTGTGTAATAATTCAGCAAAAAACCTCTCGCTTGTGCTTCCGAATTTTGCTTGTAGCCCGTCTTCCTTCTCCATGCTGCGCTCCGTTTCATTTAATACAAAACGCGAAGCAAGCTGCGTTTTGGTAGCTTGCTTTTCAACCGATTTAGTTATTTTTATTTTCTTCTTTTAAAAATAAAATAATCTTTGGCTTTTACTGAAATTGCTTTAAATTTGTCATTCTTTGACCCAAAATTTGTGTTAAGGCAATAAACCTGTCATTAAACACAATATAACAAAAATTGATTATTCAAAAAATAAAATAAGATTGAAATGATATTAAAAAGCATATGAAAATTAAATAAAATTTCATCCTAGTTTTCCAATACAAGTATTCATTTCCATCAAAGAAAGGAGGTCTACCAATATTTTGACCTTCAAAACTAGACAACCTACCAAATTGTGCCATAATGCATGTTTGCTCACAACTTTGTTAGAAATTAATGCAAGTGTGAGACCTAGGCTCTGATACCAATTGTAAGTCCTATGACACCCAAGAGGAGGGTCAATTGGGTATTAAAAACTTTTTCGTAAATTTAAACTAGCAACCTAAATCAATTGAAAACTAGATGCAATTACTAAACCAATATTCAACCTAAGATAGAATGACAATGCAAGTATCAAAATAAATGCAATAAGTTGATATAAAAGAAAGACACAAGGAAATTTTAAAGAAGTTCGCCTACCGCAAAGACAGGCTACATCTTCTTTCCAACAACTTGTTGGATGATTCTATACTAATCAATCAAAACAAGTACAATCTTCCTTCAAGGTGAAGAGTAACCTTTACAATCTTACTTTCCAAGGTTAAAGAGTAACCCAACAAAAACAATCTTACTTTCTAAGGTGAAGAGTAACCTTTCCCAAATTTGTTCAAGGCAAAGAGAAGCCTATTCAAATCACAAATAACCAAAAGACATAATTCCCCCAAGTTCAATTATCAAAATACACTTTGAAAAGTGTTTCACTTAATGCAAAATTAAGCTAAGGGCTTTAGCTTTCAATATATGATACGAATGAATGATGACAATCTTGAAAGCCTAAAAAAACTTAGTATGGTAGAAATCCAAACATAAAAACGTGCATATGTTCAAACAATATGATCAAAATAGGCTAATCACAAAATCTGGAAAGTTTAAGTACTTTATGAATATTCAGATCAAAACACAAATATAAGTGCTTAAAAATCAATCTCAAATTACTAGAGCACTCTCAACACCTTATGTGAACTATCCACAATAAATTTATGCACCCATAACTGATTAATATCAAGAAATTCGAGACTAAATGAAGAACATAAAAAACTGGACAATTTTGATGTCTAGGTGAACTAGTGCATACAAATGATGAAATATTCAACCAAAAATTCGAAACTAAGTATAATCTGACTCCTAAGAACTTAAAAAATCAAAAAATAATAATAACTCACACAAATAAATAGGTTAATTAGATTAAAATTGAAATCAAACTCGAAACTGTGAAAATAGGAGCAATCTTAAAGTATATGAAATTTCTAGCTCAATGATACCTTAAACAAGTGTAAAAAATTCAAAACAAAGTTCAAACACATTCTAGAGACCTTAAGCACCCTAAAAACTCAAATAACAAGATTTTAGAAACCGGTTTGATCACCTGAAATCGAGATTCAAGCTAAAACAGTCTCAATAAAGACTGTTTTGATATATGAATGAGTTCTAGCTTTAATCCGATGAAATATGCTTTTTAAAATGTAAAAGATTGATCAAATAAACTCTCACAGACTTAAGCAAGATATTAAACACAAGTTTGCGCACTCAGAAACACAATTTGATAGCAAAAGATCAAATGAAAATAAATGCAGTGAAAAAGTATGAAACTTGAGGCTTTTAATGAATTCAGAGGGTTTAATCTATTTTTGGAGTGTCTAGAGGATCAAAATTCATTTCTAAGGAGTATATATAGTGTCTAGAGGCTTAAGGAGGGTTTATGAGGGGTTTAAAGACATTAGAAAGAGGACAAAAGGCATAGGATCTGAAAGGGGAAACTAGCGCTTCGAGTCTGACTCTATAACGGCACTCTCTAGGCTGATCAACGACATCGTTGAGCTAAGAATAGCCCGCCGTTGATGCCTTCTAGAAACATGGTACAACGGCACTCAAGCATGGTGCCGTTGATAGATGATTAGCCCGCTGTTATATGTCCAAAAAACTCAGAATATGCTGCAAAACTGACTCCAATCAATTCCAAACAAGTTCCTAATGATAATTAAGACTCCAAACACTTTTGA
>JAOXYD010237845.1:0-17363 GCA_028565735.1 Pinacopodium congolense | reverse complement strand
CTTCAATACATGATTCCAAAGGTGTTTGAGGTCTTAATTATCATTAGGAACTTGTTTGGAATTGTTTAGAGTCGATTATGCATAATAGTCTGTGTTTTCTGGACATCAACGATGGGTTGTTTATGCACAACGGTACCCTGCTCAGGTGTCATTGTACCCTGTCTGCAGAAGGCATAAACGGCAGGTTGTTCTTGAGCTAAACGGCGTCGTTGTCTATCACAGAGAGTGTCGTTGTCTGGTCAGAACCCAACGGCTAGTTTCCCCTTTTGGGTCTTATTTCTTTTGTCTTTATTCCAACGTCTCTAAACCTCTGTAAAACCCTTCTTCAGCCTCTAACACTATAAATACCCAGAAGAAACAAATTTCAATACTCTACACACTACAAAAACACATTGAATCATCTGAATTCGTCACAAGCTTCAAAGTGTACACTCTTTCACTGCTCTCATGTATATTCAATCTGTTTATGCAAATTTGTATTTCTGAGTATGTGCATTTACACTTCTTAACTTGATCTGGACATCAACACAACTTCCAAATCCACAAGATCTTCCAAGAACATCAAAAAACATTCAAGAATATACACATTAGAACATGAAATTTGATTAATTAAAAAAAAGAGAAAATAAGTTATGATCTGAGTTAGAAATCCCCCCTATGATAGTTTAGAAACTCAGATATATGTCTTAGCTTCAATCTCCAACAAACAGAAACTCAAAATACACAATATAACTAGAATTACAAGTTTTTGAATCCTAAAACATCTAAGAAAGCTAAGAAAGAAGCAAGAGCTTCTTTATCTAAGGTTAGATCTACATCTCCTACTATTAATTACGTGTTTTCCGTGTTTTTCCTTTTTGTATGTAGACACTCTAGCCTCCCACAGGTGTTAGCTGACAAAGGGAGTGGGGTAGGCACATGCTTTTGCCACAATTGTGAAGATATGGAGTTGATATTGTTGACTAATCCTTCAATGATGGGCTGCCTCGTTGCTTAACAGTGGGCTACTGAATGTCGTTGAGGGTCGAATGTTGTCTCTATAACGGCATTTTGATCATCCTTCAACATGATCCTACAAGGGTGCCATTGATGGACTGATTTAAGGTAAATTCTTCTTCTTTTTGCTCCAATTTTCATCATCAAGCTCCATCCTACAAATTAAACATAATAAGACACAAATTTAACAATTAAGCACTGAATTAGGGTTAAATTAACATTAAACAACATCCAAAAAGACTATAGAATTAACCAATAGATATCGATAAGTACCACTCGCTTTTTCTTGTTTATGGGAAAACTTGTCACTTACTTGTGGAGCTGGAGCATCGACCATAATGGGCTAAGTTCCCTTATTACTTCACTAGGTTTAGAGTACTAAGGACAATCATTAGTGATGGAGAAGTGGCATGATTCTAAAAAAAAATTAAAAGAATTGAAGATTGATGACAAGGTATTGTTATTTAACTTTAAACTTTGCTTATTTTCAGGATAGTTTACGTCCCGTTGGAGTGGTCCATTCAAATTCATCCAAATGTTCAAACAAAGAGCATCGAAATAGAAGAACAAAAATGGCCAATCATTTAACTCAAATAAATCAAAATAATCTCTCGAGTTTAAATTATTATAAGTTTAACAATTAATAAAAATGACTATGTGTAAATTAATATGGTAAAATTTGGAAAAACAATTAAATAATAATTCTTAGACTAGATTTAGCAATCCATCATGTTTAAACAAACAATAGTCAGATTACACATCAAGAGGAAAGAAAAAGAAAAGGGAAAATTAGTAATGATGATGGTGGCCCTCTTGCTGCAAATCTGGACAGTACTTGTTAAATCTTGATTATCCTCCTTATTCTTGAGTCTCTTCACGTTTTTTTCTTCCCAAAACCCTCTATTTTTGCCTTGGATGTTCCCTAGGATAAACAATGTGGCTGCTACAGTTTCTCACAACTTCTTTAGTCTAAAATATCATAAAACACGTCTTGCACACATTTCGTCACATCAATTTTTTCTAGCTT
Source organism: Pinacopodium congolense (assembly GCA_028565735.1). NCBI lineage: Eukaryota > Viridiplantae > Streptophyta > Magnoliopsida > Malpighiales > Erythroxylaceae > Pinacopodium > Pinacopodium congolense. Next base: position 15,340 of record JAOXYD010237845.1, on the reverse strand, counting down.
TGATTTATTCTCAGTATTTTCTCCATATATTAGTCTACAAACCTCCAAATTTCATTAAATTTTATATTTAGACTCCTCACATATTTTTCTAGAATCTTGCAAAATTTCATAACAATTGGAGCTCAATAAGTGAACCTGATGCTTTCCATAATTCAGTTGTACCAAATCTAGTGCTGCCTTAAGCATCATTTGTTACTTGGACATCTAAACATCGAAGTGAATCAACCTACTTCTAAAGTAAGCTCATATATTGCCTTAAAACAATAAGCAACACAAAGCAATAATCAAACACCTAAAATATAATGAAAATGATGCTAGTGTTCCTACTAACTAGGTTTAAAATAGACAAACAATACTTAATACCAAAAAAACAACCTAGAAACATAGTCTGAAACACACATATCAAGATGACATGTTCGAGTTATGTTTGAGGCTATTTGAGATTTGGGAGATATGAAAAAAACTCTTGAAGATGCCATTATGAGTCTTAGGAACATCCTAGAGAGAAAATCAACAAGTTCTGAAAGCTAAAATAAACAATGAACTTAATATCAAGGTGGAGGAATTAAGATTCAAAAGGCTATCTAGATTTTCCAAGAAAAGGGCTTCAACTTTCATCTATTGTTTATCTTTTCCATTTCTTTATTTTTCATTTTTAATCTATATACTTGGTTGTTTAACATGATTACAAATTGATAGATCAAGTTTAAAGTTTATTCTTAAATAAATTTATGATTTTTATCTTATTGATTTAATGCATAGTTATTTGTGATAATTGATGAGCTTATAATCACTTTGAATTGAGAGATTATTTTGATTTACTTGAGTTAGGTACACAATGAGAGTTGGTAGCTTAACAAACCTTAAATTATCGGATTAACAAGTTATTTAAGAGAGATCTTAGTTTTTTCTTAATTGTCCTTAAGATCACTTGAAATCAATTGCATATTTAGGAGTAGTGTTGTGAACCGATAGGTTACAAATTGGTTTGTAAGTATTTCAGTTGGGTTTATTTGATTAGATCTATATAGAGGATAATCAAACTATCAGATATATAGGATAAAAAAAATTAAATTAATAATGTAAAAGGAGGATAAACAAGGATATAATAACCCTGAAGTCTCCATTATTGAGTAATTTCATTTTTTTCATTTTATTGCGATTCCATTCATTAAATTCTTTTAATTTAGTTTAATTTTCATTTTCAATATTTTTAGTTTACCTTAAACAAAGTGCAATTCAGATTGTTAGATATCTATATTAAATCCTCGTAGGATCAATGTCTATTATACTCTAAGTTACAATCTATATACTTGCAGTATATTGAAAACTTGCAAATAGCAACTCCTTAAGCCCTTTCATCCGCAATCTCCTATATGTACCAATGGCCTCTAGCTCCATGTTGCATTGTTTGATTGCTTAGTAGGCCTTGTGTTCCAACTCCACAGGTAGATGGCAAGGCTTCCCAAAGACTAGACTATATAAAGACATCTTGTTTAGAGTCTTGTATGCAATATGATAGGCTTATAAGGCTTCATTGAGGCACAAACCATAATCCTTTCTACTAGAATTCACCATCTTCTCTAAAGTAGACTTGATATCCCAGTTGGATACCTTAACTTGGCCACTCATATAGGGGCGGTAGGTTGTAGAAATGTGATGTAGCACCTGATATTTCCGAAGGAGAGCATCAATTTCCCAATTGCAAAAACTAGTTCACTTATCACTGATAATGGCTCCTGGGATCCCAAACCTGGAAAAGATGTTAGATTCCAAGAAATCTGCAACCACTCTAGAATTGTCAGCATAAATAGCTTTGCTTCCAACTATTTTGACACATAACCTATAATAACCAAAATGTATTGAAATCTAAATGAAGAATAAAAGGGATCCATGAAGTCCATACCCTAAGCATAAAAAATCTTATAAGTTCAAAAGTGTGTTTGGGGCGCTTCACCTCAGGGAACCCAACGAACCTATCCTCTAACAATTGTTACAACTCTTGTAAAAGTCATAAGCATCTTGAAATAGAGATGTCCAATAAAATCCATACTTTAAGACCTTTCAAAATATGCTTCTCGGCCCAAAACGACCTCCATATACATAAGAATGATAAAAAGCCAAAATGAAGAAAAACACAATATTGGGTATACACCTTATTATTACCTGTTCCGTATAATACAATCATAGGTATAGATCATCCCAAACATGATGCTTAACCTAACTCTTCATCCTCTCCTTTTTTTTTTAATTTTTACCTTGGTTAAATCTATAGAAAATTAATGAGAAACTAAGAAATCTACCAAGTCTACATACTAGGGAGTCGTCATTTGCACTGTATATAGCGACTTATTCAAAAAGTAATCATTGATAAGGCCTATATCTGCTTCATGGTCCACTAACATGCTTAAATCGAAAGAGCTTATTCCAAGTTGTCACGTAGCTAGGGATAAATTTACAATCATATTGAACTTATTTTTAATTGGTAGAACATAGGATACGAAAGCTTGTTTGTGCCTATAGGCTAGCATCTTAGGCAAAACACAATCTTGATGTTTTCGATGATTAATTATAATTCCACAATTTTGGAAATATTTTTTGCCTAAATTTTTGTTATTTTTATTTATTTCTTAAAATTTGCATTGTTCTCCTTTAGATGCATTTACTATTCTAATTATTCTATTTCGTATTATTTTGCACTTTTATTTTATTTTCTTTAGTTTCATTAGTCGTCTAACTATTTAGTTTTAATTTTCAAAGCCAGAGGACTATTATTTCCTTTTATTTTCTTTAGTGTAATATTAGAATAGAATTTGGCATACCCTAGCTCACCCTATTATATAATTATGTATTTAGGAATTTATTATTTAGTAGTTAATGACAGATTCACTAAGTTGTTAATGTTGTCTCTAAGGATTGATAATGGATAATAGCAAATTATAATCTTTTTTGGGACTAGACACTTTTCTTTTCCTTTTTTTTATACATTTAATTGTATAGAATTTCTTCTATAGAGCTTATGCGTGGAGCTTTGAAGTGCAGCTAGTTAGCACTATAGAATTGCAAGGTTATCATTAGTAAGGCCTCTAATGGTATAAAGATGGAGTGTCGACCTCGGTTAGGAAGATGGTTGGACAAGTTGCGAGCATCAATTGAACTATACCTACAGTTTTATCTAAAAAGACTAACCACACTATTCCAGACTCAAAAGGAGCTACTTTAAGCTGCCTTCAACCATCTGTCATCAGTATCTCACAAAGTAATCAAAATTGGTATTACATACATCTTTAATGAATTTGTGTCTCACAACAATGCCAACTAGGAAAAATTGGAAGCTAATAAAGGCTTACGATATGCACTATATGGGATCTTAAATGAATTCATAGTTTATATTAATATTAGTAAAAAAATATTGGAAGCTAATACCAATAACAAAGAAATGTGCTAAAGGTATCATCGAGATTTTGGGATAATTATTGATCCTGAAATCTAAATAAATGGTGCTTTAATTAAGGTGTTAGCCTATAGATTCAAATAAGATCTCAAATCCTATGTTCTTCTGAAATATGTTCTAAAATAGGGAAATCTAACAAGCTTTGGACCTACCCCTAACTTTGCTATAATGCCAAATAAGCTCACTAAGTTTAATAGTAAATAGGCATTAGGCAATAAGGAATGACTAACTCAGGCCGCCAACTCTTAAGCTTGGAAAGTGTAACCTAAATGATTGGAACCTTAGAATAATTGGTTAAGTTTGGCTACAAATCCAACTAGTCTATTATTACTTTAAGAAATTACTATTGACTATTATTGTTATTGGTTAAGTTTGGCTCAATCCTAACATTTGGATTAGGAAATTACTAATAGGGTGATAAGGCCTAGAAATAATTCCTATTTCTTGACATTAAACCAAAGTCCTAAACTAACTCAAGCCTGAAAGCACCAATTCAATACAAACCCAAATTCATTATAAAAAATAATCAACCTTCAACCTTTTAATACCTTCAAACCCTTAGGAATTTAGCCATACATACTTAAACTAACCAAAATAAAGATTAAGTAAACATAAACCATACTTAATCAAATGAAATTAAAGCTGGAAAATTCAAGACAAATAATCCAAATTTCAATTCAACACTTAGTTTAATGAAAACCCAAGCCTTTTATGTTAATAATTAACTAAATGCAATCCAATTCACAGAACCCAAACTAACACAAATAAAATAGAAATGATAGTAATCCCAAATGAAATAAAAACTGAAATTAAATAATCTAGAACCTAAGAATACACATAAATCTCAACTACCAAGCATAAACTAACCAAGACTATCAATAATAAATTAAAACACATAAGATAAACCATCACACAACAAATAATCAATAAAGACAGACCTAGAATAACAAGAAACTTAGCTTATGTAATCAAAATAAAAGCTAGGAATTGAAGAAAAAAACACCTATTGAATTATATCCAAGGATCCATATATTTTTCATGAAGTTCAAGATCTAAACTCATCAAATATTCAATCTAAACGTATGACATTATGTAAATAGAAAAATACAAGAATAAAATCATCTAACAACTGAAACGAAGAGCAATACTACCTAAAACAACTAAATAGCCATATTGAAATCCAAAACAATAGCAAAACCCACTTAAAATCCTAAGACCGTGAAGAGATTTCTACCAAAACAAGATAAAAGAACTAAGGAATGTAATGACTAGTAAGGAGTAGCATCTTTGCCTTTTTATGGGGCTTTTTGTATCCTCTCTAATTAGGGTAAGGTTGACGTTGCTGCAAAGACTGAGTTTCCCATTTTTATTTTTCACTGTTAGCAAGTAATATGGTGGTTCAGTAAGCTCTATAGTGGTTGCTTAGATCGCTGTATAGCTCCTCTATACCACCTTATAACTTCTAGTCAACATCCCTCCATCTAATTTTTACTCGAAATCTCTTCAAAACTTGGTGCTTTGATTGAGAACTAGTGCTAGAAGATTATTTCCTATCATTAAACACATAATAACACAATTTGAGTATTTTTAAACCAAAATTAAGGATGAATTCAATTGAAATGACATAACAAAATTCTTCCCTATCAAATTCTCCCACACTTAAACCATTGCTTGTCCCCAAGCAATGATTTAAACACTTCACTCAAGCAATCTCAATCAAGAGTCAATAGTTAATTGAGTATAATAGAAGTCAATCAATGCCTTTAGTTAAAATCACAAAGTTCAACTCTATCATGATCAAAAACAAAAATATCACAAGCAAGGAATCTAAAAAAATAATCCGATTTGCACAATATCCAACATTTAAGTCATTTTGAATAGATTATCGGACCAACTAGTCAAGGATGCACAAAATAAATAAAAAATTTTTTGAAAACACGACACAATTTCAATGTTGAGCAATGTTAGGGGTTAAATTTGTAGTATTTTTTGGATGTTATTTGATGTTAATTTAACCTTATTTTAGTGCTTAAATTTTCTATTTATGTGTTATTATGTTTACTTTACATTAGGGAGCCTAAACATGAAGATTGGAGTCAAAATATGAAAGTTGGGTAAAAAGTCAACTCAAAAGTCAACATACAACGGCCCCCTATGTAGGGTGCCGTTGTACTACTGTAGACCGCTGTTTAAGCAATCTTTAGGAGTTCAACTAGTCTTTTTACATGAAGTCAAACATTTTGTCATGTATGGCCCCAGTTACTTAACTAAATGCTCCTGCTTAACTTGTTTGAGATGTCATCTAGCTTTTGGACGTGAGGGTGAACATTTTTTCATGAATAACCTCAGTTACTAGGCTACATCACCCTCTCAAATGGCTACTGACACCACTCATAAACTTCGAAATTTACATTGGTTTAAAGCAAACAGAGTGAAAATTGCCCATTTTATTTAATAACACAAACATGTTTTTCTTTCATTTTTCACAACACTCTATTTCAAACATCCCATTTCACATTCATATGACAAACTATACAAATGTACTTAAACTTTAAATATCATACAAATAGGCTACCAAAAACACTTGCAAACACTCAAAAGGAAAAGAAAAGATGAAAAAGTTTGCATCATTTCAAGAGTTAAACAAATTTCATCAAATTAAAAGCATCAATTTTCTTAAAATATTATGATTCACTATCAACTAGAGATCAGGATCATTTTAAGCTATGCGTATTCAAATCATCACCATTGGACTTATAATAGCTCAAAAGTAGAAAAATTTAAAGTTATGCAATCTCCACCACTTCAGTCCATGCAATCTAGAGCTTCAAGCTCCACCACTTCCAAGTTATGCACCCAAAATCACTCAAAATAAGACTTCAGATAATGTCCATTAACCTTGAACTCCTTCCCTATCTATGCACTTTTGATCTCTACTACTCCATAACAATTTATTGATATCAATAAGATTGAATTATCTTATGCTTTTTATGCATTTCCACATAATTTTAATCCCATTTTCAAGATAAAATGCTCAATTTGTGTTCAATTTGTGTTGAATGATAGGTTGGATGTGTTGATACACATTTGGGACCAAAAAGGCATGGTTTTGAAGCAATTGGAGAAAAATAATTTTAATAAGAGAGGATAAGTGTTTAAGGACTTTAAATGGTAGTAGTAAAATCATTTGGATAAGAGGATAAAAGGTGTTTTAAAATCTTTCCAGGATAGAGAAAAAACATTTTTAAAAGCTTACAAAAGGAGGAATTTAATAAGAAAGGAAGAAAAAAAACATTGGCAAGAGGAAAAGCACAAAAAATATTTAAGAGAAAGCTTGGATATGAGGCTTTAAAAGGAGTAAGACACGTGCCTTACTTTTATAAAGCATAAACAAAAAGCAATTAAAGAAAGAAAAGCAAATGGGACATTTAAAAAGCTAAGAAAAGAGCCTTCTAGGAGCAAGCCACAATTAGTTTTAAGAAAACTAAAAGGAGGATTTTAATTAGAAAGTGTACATGCAAACCTAGATGAAGAAGAAGACAAAACAAGCTTTAAAGAGTCTCATATAAAAGCTTGGAAACAAAAGACGTTGAAAGGGGGAGCTCTCCATTAAGTGATGGATGGAGCAAAAAAAGAGCTTGAGATCTCTTTGGTGGAGAAGGCAAAAAATTTTTAAAAGGGAGTGGAGCTTTCCATAGAAGTAGGCGACAACAATGTTTCTACTGAAGTCTTCTTATTTTATTTTCTTTTTGTTTGCCCTACTCCTCTACTTAGTCATGTCTTTCATTAGCTTACCTTTTTTTTTCTTTTTCATTTGCTTTATGTTCTATAATCTTAAATGCTTTCATTTTCAGTTTATTAGTTTAATACTTTCCTTAGTTGTAACGTTTAAGTTATGTTTTATGCCTTTTATTGTATAAAATTGAGGTTTTTATTAATGGAATGCTTATTTTATTTTCCAATAGTGTTTTTTTTAATTTCCTGTCCTTATTTTTAATTTCATTTTGTTTATTGTTTATTTATCATTTTTTTAGTTCATTTCATAATGGTAGCTTAGTTTTACTTGGGTTGTAAGGTATAGATGAGATTTTAGATGAATAATTGTAAGAATTGATTGGGCATTGTGATTTAGGTCAAGGTTAAATTGGAATTCTAGTTAAATGACATGAATTAGGGATTTATGCATACGAGTGATCACCCTAGGTAAAATTTTTAGTTCAATTGATAGGAATAAGCTTCTGATATATAATAGTCCTAGCGATTTCTGCAAGTAGCAATCGGTTAATTGCTTTTGTTAGTGAACTTAACTAATTAATCTAGGAGTCCAATTCTCTAAGTTACATAATCTAAGCTTACAAGATTGTGGCTTAGTTTAGTACTTCCCTAGTTTTTAATGTTATTACACCATTAAATCTAGAGAGCTTGTTATAGGTTGTCGTGTAGTTAGGGATATTTTCACAGCTTGTTGGATTTATCTATCATAGGAGGAACTTAGGACACAAGAGCTTGTTTATGTCTATAGGCTAGCATCTTAAACCAATCACAATCTATATGCTTCGAGGATCAATTATAAGTCCTAAATCCTTGATATATCTTCCGCCCATCTATCTTTTATTGTTACCTATTTCTTTGTGCTTTGCATCCTTAGTGATTTGTTCTCATTTGGTGTCTTTTCTAGTGTCTTCAAATTCATAGTTTTTTATTTTCTTTGAACGCAATCTTAGGAATAGCTTAAAATCACTACCATCTCTCTGTGGGATCAACCTTTACCTGTCCTAGCTATATAGTTAGGATTAGTTAGGTATTTTATATTTGGTTACCTTGCAACAACTTCCACTAGATATCTAGAGACCAATGAGCAAGTTCTAAGAAAAAATCAATGGTAGTAAAACCAATATGCATATTTAAGATAAATGAGTGGTGCTAATAGCAATATTTAATCTTACGAGATGTGATAGTATTGATAATAGTAAGAAAATTATAAGAAAACATGATTGGTAGTTAAATTGAAAATTTTAGAGGAACTTGATTAATATTTAAACAAATAGGGCCCTAAGGTTAGCATTCAGATCAGAATGCATGTAAATAAGAAAGTTTAAGCCATTAGTGTTAAGCTAACATATAAATTCTAAACGATTTTTCTTTAAAATAATAAATTTTATGGTATGATTTTATAAAATGAAAAAAATTAGGAATACTTGATAAGGCATGGAATGACAGAAAAAATTTAAAAGTAATTGTTAAATAACATAAAATAAATTAGAAGATATTAGAATCCCATAAAACCTCAAATAGAAAATAAAATGATAAGAGAAAAGGGACTAATAAAACAACCATATATGCAACTGACTTCGTGATCATAAAATATTTAAGTATGCTTACATTGCTTAATTTTTAACTTTGTCAAACTTAGGGTTTTACTATTGTCACAATATATCCTAGTTAGTTAAAATCATTGTATGGTGTCTAAAATTATTCTCCTATCATAAACCTTGTTGCCTTGATATTGATTGTGAATTTATTAATCTCACTTATAAATTTCCTCATATCCTTTACCAAAGTGAAACTTTTAAAACTATTATTTTATCAAAAAGATCTCCTCATTGATTATGTAGGATGTCATTTTATAGTTTCTTAACCTAGATTTTATCTGGTCAAATTTTTCCTTATCCTCCATTTTACAAGGTTTCAACTTATTAATATTTATGATTATTTTTACACTCTAAGTATTTCTTAGTTCATCTTTTTCCCATTTTTTGACTTAGCAAAATCTCTTTATTTAGAAAATCAAATCTTGTGTTTGTTAATTTTTAACCTCATGAGTTCTTGATTTTCTATGCTCTAACTTTTTTTAATGATATCATTTCTCTGTTTTTTATCTAGCAAATTTTTTTATTTCTTATTACTCCCACTTTTTTTTCAGGACACTTTCGATATTCTTAAAAGATTTTAAGTGATTTTATAAGCTTTGCCACTGAACAAAAAATTACCCACTTTCCCCCATTTTTTTCACATTTTTCTTTTTTTCTCTTTTTTAACCATTTGATTGATTTTTTGGCTTTCCCTTTTAGATTGATTCATTCCTCTAGTAGATACTTTAATTAGATGACGAATTTAAATACAAGAATTTGAACTATCAATACTTTCAATGATGATTTTCCTAGAGTCCATATAGAAATCGAGATGATCGATTGCAACCTAGATAAATTTGCATCCTTTGGGATGGATAAGTTGGTTAGAGAAATGACTGTGTCAATTTCCTTAAGTGTTATCTCCTTTAAAAGTGTACCGGTAACTAGCTGAAAGAATTTTTCAATCCTTTGTATGTTGATTATATAAGTCTCAGTTTTATGTCTACTATGGCAAGATTTAATGGTTAACTTATCAAACTAGGTTAAAAAAAATGATCTTTAACCTTATATTCATTCCAATTGAGGGAATTAGAAAATATTTGATTTTCAAGTGGAGGTTTAACTTTTATCAAATTCCTTTAAAAAACTAGATGACACTTTTTGAAAAAGGTATGGATGTTTTTTTTTCCCGACATTCTGGCATTCCTTTTTTACTTATAAGGATTAGTACGTATGTGTAGAAGTTTTTTTTACACACTCTAAGACACACGACTAATCTCTTGGCATAAAAATTTTAACATCTTCAATTCAAGTATTTTCTTATGAAGGTAAAGACCATACTCATTCATAATTTATACTCAAGAAGACATTTTGTTCAAAATTAAATGCCCTTAGAGGTTGACTAGTTATTACTTAAACATTAATATCTCCTTATTGTAAGAAATGCATATTCCTATAATGAAAAAAGGTAAAAAGCTTTGGTATTCATATAGTATAGAAAAATAATGATCTAGATTCTACATTGAGGTGATGGAATTAATCACTGTATTATAGAAAAATAACAATCTAGATTCTACATTAAGGTGATGGAATTAATCACTGTATCCTTTAATTGATGCAAAGGATTAAATCCATATTGTTTATGAAATATAACACCATTCATCTAAAGCAAGGCATCTATTTAACAAGACACTCATGTAATAAAGTAATGACATATAAGTGTTTATGATCAAAACATCAAAGCATTTAAGATAATAAATGATTCAAAACATATTCAAAACACTTATGCCATAAACTAAGCATTATGTGAGGCAAATGATATCATAAACTTCTTATACTAATCAAGAGATATAAGAGGGAAAATATAACTAAACTTAGTCGTTAATGATCCTACCAAAACTAATATGGTACATAGACTAACCCTCATCTCTATCTCCATCAACTTCTAATAGTACCATATCTAATGATTTATGCATTTCCCTTAGCCACTATTGAGTTAAGTAATGGTGGTAATGATTCTAAATTTTCCATGCCTCACTCTTTTATTTCTATCTTTGATTAAATTCTCTAGCATTTTTCTAAGATTTTTAAGCAAATAACATATAATGGGGTCATGGTAATGTAGGTTGAATTTTTTATAAAGTTTGAGGATTTGATATGGATTGTTTCCATAAGATAAAGCGTAGGCAACTCAAGGTTGTACAAGAGAAATTTATGATGGGATAAGGATGGAATAAGTGCATAGTAGTTATGATGGGATATATATTTCTTCTACCACTCATTTTTCTTTAATTAACTATTAGGATTATAGATGAAAATTTTGATTTTACTGTGCATTCTAGTTTTAAAAAACTTTGAGGACATATACAATATATCATTTACTTTTTCTCTTCAAAGTTTTAGAGTTTTCTTTAGGGAATTAGGATATTTTGCCAAATAATCATTTGTAACATTAAAGTAAGTGATGACTTTCTTTTTATTATTCATGAAAACAAAGGATAAATATAGATAAATAAAATGTTTTGAGGATAATAGAAAAATATGGGCGAAAAAATTTACCCAAACTATCATTTTCCATTTACATGAAGGTAGTCCTTGATCATAATTTTCTATGATCAAATAAGATTTATTGCTTCACATCATGAAAAATAATAAAAGTAGATTAAGATAAATTTTGTGGCAGTTAGTTACATCTTAATCTTGCTTTTGACTTCTTCCTTTAAAAATTTTATCGCATTCTCTATTTGTACTTCATAACCTATTTGGATCATTTAATCCCTGTGTATCTTGATGAAAACTTCTCTATACTAATTTTAGATATAATTAAAAAATTCTTCCAAAAGGAAACTTAAGACTGTAGTAATATGTAAACATGTAATCTAACGATTATGTATGGAACCAAAGGCGGTTTCATCTAGTTTTATATGTTGACTATGCTTGAAGATAAAGTATGTATTTGAATAAAAAGGCACTGAGAAACATGGTTTAAAGCCCAAGATTAAGCATAATGATCAATTTGATGGAAGTATGAGTATTAGAGAAAAGTACCTAAAGATGGAATTGATAGATGAAAGATTAAGATCTGACATAGTAAAAGTGATAGATTTGTTTAGTAATTCTTTTTGTAATTCGTGTCTTTCTACAATGTTAATGGGTTCATTTCATGAATAATTAAATTTATGTTTATATTACGCATATCAGTTGCAGAATTAAGAGGAAAATTATAATAAATGTTTTAAAATAATCCTCTTAATAAGTAAAAATGTTTTTGGAAACGTTTTTTAATTTGTAGGGTGATTTGAATGTGTTTTATTATTGTTTAAAGTTTTAAATACTAGTTCATTGGTAGATCAATCATTGGTTAACCAGATGATTTGTTTGGTTGACTACTGTGCTAATTTTTGCAAGATTGGTCGATTAGTGTTATATATCAATCGACCATTGTTCGTCAACCAATGCTTACAAGATACATGCACCAAGGATACGTGCACCAACATTTATTTCTTAACAAGAAAATGAAATAAATAATTTTTAACATTTAACAATGATCATTCATGACTAATTTAAGTTTTTTTTTACATAAAAATAAGTGTATCAAGGTGTGTGTTAAGCATTAATTGAGTGTAAATTGAATCAAGTGTGTCAAAACACAATTTGGTTAAGTTATAAAATTTTTTAAGCATTGTGTTGAATGTTTTTCCATATTTTGTGAAGGTATTTAGTGAATACATCGTTTAGTATTATGCTAAGACTCTTAAACACTTAGATTATTAAATTTAAGAGTTTTTTAAGTGTTATTTTATGCAACGGTGAGATTGTAAGATTAAGAGTTGTAAGGGTTTGTTTTATAACTGATTAAAAAGAGCAATTGTAAGGGTTACCCTAAAACCTTTTAAAAAGAAACTATTGTATAATTGACAATGATAGTGAAATTCTTAATAAAGTGTTGGAGAGTAGACATAAATGAGGAGTTGAAATTAAACCACTATAAATTTAGTTACCTTTCCTCCTTATCTCTTTTTAATTTTCCAAGTCACTTTATTTCCATCATATTTTTGTTTATTATATTATTTAAGTTTCCACATTTCAATTGTTTATAATTTCACATATATTTTCAAGTCTAATTTTTTCAAATATTTTAATTAATTATATAGTTTAGCTTCTTCAATTAGATAAAGACACAAAAAAAATTACAAAATGTTAGCATCACCTAATTCACCCCTCTTAGGTGTCATATAGGGTCTAACAATTTGTATTAAAGTAGGACTCTGTTGTGCATTGGTCTAAAGAAGCTCAAATAAATCAATCTTTTAACACACAAAATTAAAATTAATTCAAAACTAACTTTTATAGCAAGTGCATCCATCAGCAAGTAATATAATGGATTCAAAATGAATTTGGAATGTTAATCCTATGAGAAAAAATATAATGAGCATCAAGTGACTCAGATTACAAGTATCTATAGAAGTCTAGATGATTGAATTATGAAGTTATGAAACTATTAAAATAACAAAAGTTTTAAATCAATGCAATAGAGGTTAAGATTGAGATTAAAGATTACCAATTTCAAATAACTGGCTAAGGTTTAGGTTTTTAATGATTCAATTGAGATTCTAAATTTTTGATTCCATGATCTAGGGTATCTTCACAAAATCAAGACAAAGCTATGGTAAATTCAATGCCTTATCTATATTGGTTTTACCCATTGGTTTAGTCCTCCTATAGAATTAGGTAATAGGCTGATCAAGAAGTCTAGCCTCAAAACCCCTATTCAAGACTAACACCCTCATGATTAACTACACAATGATCATGCACTGATTTAAATCATGTTATTTATTAATTTTTCCAACAATTAAGGTAGTTGGTCACAGTTCCTTAATCTTCTAATGAATTCATCCTAAGTGATCAAGTTCGAACAAGCATTAAGCACTCAAAATAAACAAAGATCAGCTTATAGATGTGTATAAGAACTCAATTAAATCATCTAATAGCCTTATTTTAGCTAAAACTCATATGAGAAGCATATATTAATTACAGAACATGATAGGGATGCATTATTCAATCCTATTTTCGTGTTTAAATGTTTAATTTGTATTCTTTTAGAATTTTTATATATATGTGATAATAGAACACAAATACATACTAAAAGCATCAAGTTTGGAAGACAAAGGAGATAAAAATCAAAAGAAAAATTTAAAGGTGGAGCTCTCCATTCAAAAAAGGCATCAACACATTTTAATTGGAGAAAAAAATAAAGTAGAAGTCATAAGCATTTAAGAAGAAGCAATAGTGTTTTGGAGAGGAAGAACAAATCACGTTGAGAGAAAGAGACCAAAAAAAATTAAAATCTTTAAGGAATGAGAAAATGTGTAGTGTTTTGAAAGTGAAGAAAAAAAAAAGCTTTCCTTGGCTCATAATTCGATAGCAACAAAAACAATGAAAAAGGGGGAAGCTTTTCCTAAGAAGCTAAGCACGTCATTTAAGCTAGATTAAGACAAGAAAAGCTTTACAATGTTAAGAGGAGATTAGGCAACAACGTTTTGGCAAGAAGAATAAATAAGCTATACAAGATAGAGACACACAATCATAGAGGAATAAAAAGCAAGAAAGCTTTCCAAAAATCAAGGAGGATGGATGGCTGAACGGAAAATCAAGAGCTACTCTCCACTCATAAAAAGATAGTTACAAAAACATGAGAGGCTTAGATATTTCTTAGAGTCGACTGGAGCATAAATAAAGCTAGCAAAAAGGGAGTTCTCCACTTGATAAAGTCAACAGCAACATCTTCACAAAGGAAGTAGCTCTACCCCTCTTCAATGTGTTTCTTGGCAGCGCTTTTGGATTTAATTTTAGTTTTTACATTATTCATATTTATAGCTTATTTTTTTGTTGGTTTCCTTTTCATTTTTCCTTTACTTTATTTTTTCATATCAGAATGCTTGGCTTTAATTCATGTGTTTAATGATTTCTTATGTATTAACCTTTGGTTTTTATGTTATTATGTTATCCTTATCAAGTGTTAAGTTTTATTTCTTAAGTTTTCATTTATTATTAATGTCTTTGGTTAATTTATATTTTATATTTAGGATTTGTTTATGTTTTTATGATTTTAATCAATTAATATTATTGTTTGTTCAAATTTTAGGTAATGGGATTTCTTTTTCTAATATTAATTTGACTTTTGTTGAATTAGGTTTAGTTAATTAATTAGTGGCTTAAAGTGTTAGATTAAGTGTTGAATTGTGTTTTTCCTTTAGTGTTTTCAATTTTCCAACTTTGGTCTTATTTAATTAAGTATGGTTTGTGTTTATTTAATTTTTTTTTGGTTAATTTAAATATGTGTGCTTAGGTGTTTAGGGGTTTGAAGGTATTTTAGGGATAAAGGATAATTAATCGTGAGAATGGAGTTTACTTTGAATTGATTTAGTGCTTTTAAGCTAGGTTGGTTTGGAACCTTGGTTAAATGAAATGAATTAGGTATTACCTTAAGGATTGATCACCCTTTAGGTAATTTCATAATTTGAATGGTAGGAGT
>JAOXYD010237826.1:0-17366 GCA_028565735.1 Pinacopodium congolense | reverse complement strand
ACTAATTTGCTTAAAATAATTTGTGGCGCTCCTAATGTTACCTAAGAAGATTTGTGATTCTACCAATATCAAGTGTATCTAAATATTAAAGAGGCTTTAATTAGTGTCTTTGGTTTGGTATTTTTCTCTATTCTCTTTTATTAGTGGTTTCCAAGAATTTAATTCCTAAGGATTATTTCCTCTATTTCTTAATGAAGGAAGACCAGTGGTTGTACCATTTTTTTATAATGGAAGATATATTGGCTTATACTAATGGCTTTTACTTTTCTAATTTGAGATAGTTTTCTATGTTAAAAATCTGATGTCTTGTGTGATTAGTTTCTTATGATAATATTATGTTATTTGTAGGTGAATTATTTTAGGGAACGTTTTATTCGATATTTTTACAAAAATCAAGGAGAATTAACTTTAACATTTTACTATGATAATTTGATTATTGAAAAGATTCCCCTAAGAAAAGGAAAGAAAATAGTCAATTTTCACGCCATCATCTCTCTCTTTATCTCAACTTTCGTCCTCTCTTTCTAGCTTAAGTCTCATGATTTTCATCCTCGCTTTCCAAAAACCAATCCTAACTACAATCTATTTTTCATATTTTTGTTGAATATTTAGTGGGATATAAATGTTTAAACTATTAAATCCATGACCTAAACCCAAATATAAAAATCTTCTTAGAACCCAAAACTCATTAAATTTTTACTAGTTGTCAATCTAATTATTTTTTATATTTAAAAATAAGATATTTAAAGTTTCTATTAACTCTAGTGAGAAAATTTTCAAATCAATAATAATTAAAAATAATAGAACATTTTTCTTAATTATTTTAACATGGAAAATCTTTTATTATCTTACTTAATTATCTTCATATTATTCATATTATATCAAATACAACTAATTGAGCTACCTTAAATATAACAAGTCTTAAATAACCTCAAAATATAGTAATTCCGATATGAGATACTATGATAGTTCTAGATCTAGGGATCAATTATTTAACCATTATAATAAGGACATCCGTAAGACATAAGTAATATTATATTCTAGATCCTCATTATTAGACTAATGTAGTAAACTTATTCTCCTAATAAGCTGCCATAATTTTTTTTAAAATATCTTTTTACTGTAATTATAATATCTTTATATTGTAATTATAATATCATTTAATTTCTTTATAAGAAAAAATTATAACCTATGTTACTTTTACTATTCCATCATTACTCCACCTTGACGAAACTATATCTCTGCAACAATTTTTAGAATTAATATGTAATTGCAATTTAAATATCATAATTATGATTTCATTATAATTTTAATTACACAATAATTTCAATTAAACAATAATCAAATTTTGTGTTTTAAGAATCAAATATAATTAAAAATGAATAAAATTTGAAGAATATTTTTATTGAATAAATTAAGAATTCAATATATTAATTATAATGAACCTAACAATCTTCCATTACACTAAATGCATTCTCCTAAATATTTAATGCCATATCCATCCATATTTAATCTTTTCTCTTCTAAGAAATCACTTAATGAAAGGATCTATAAGTTTTTCTTTAAAGATCAAATACTTTAGCATAATGTCTTTCCACTCCATTATATCTCTATTTTAGTAAAACTTCCTGACCATATACTTAGAGCATTGATGAGACCTTGATTACATTAGCTGCAGAATAGTAAAATTACTATCACAGAATAATACCATTAGCTTAATAATGTTAATAAACACACCAAATTACTTCCTTTTTTTCCTTAAACATTGAAATTTAATCAATTGTGATCATATAATCAACAATGGTTGTTTACTTGTAACTTTTCCAATTTAAACCATTATTTATAGTAAAAATATAACGTTATTGTAGTCTTCTATCATTATAATTAAATTGAAAACTAAAATTAGTTCAACTCCTCTATAAATAACAAAAAAAATTAGTTCCAGGTATTTTTGAATATTTTCGCTACTTTTTGATTACCATTACTAAATATCTACTTTCCTTACTCAAAGTACAAGAAACATCTAATATCATACAAAGCATTACATACACAATATCAATAGTTGAAATATATATATAATCCATTTTACCCATGCCTTCTTATAATTCTCATGTAACATAGGTACAAAGACCATCTTCGAATTCTCTATGCTAAACTTTTTTAGTACTTTGATTATATTTATCGAATGGAATAAAGTACATAACCTTTTGATGTATCTCTATAGATTTTTATTATACAATATAGGATGAATCTTCTGTATCCTTCTGAGAGATCTAGGGCCAAAAAATCATTACAAACTAAAATTTTGATATTACATTTTCAGTTAACAATTTATCTCTAACGATTAATAATAGGAAGACAATTTCACCCTTATTAAACTTTCTTTTGACATAAGATTTGACAATATTTTTTATAAAGTCAAACTCTTTGATTATCTTTTGAAAGAGAATGTTCTAACTTAATGATTCTTGCCTATGTCTAAAAATAAACTTCTACAACTTGCATACTTCATTAGGAAATCTTTTGAATTAAAAACTTATAAGTTGTTTCATTTACCCATATTAAAGAAATTTCCATTGATAAATATCCTTTTAACATTTATTTTCCAAATTTCATAATCATAATATGTAACTATATTTAATAAGATCCTTATAAAATCAAGCATCAATACTAGTTAAAAGGTATTAGCAAAATCAATCTCTTGTTTTTATCTATAATCTTTATCCATTACCATATTTCCACTTATGTTGATTTTTCTTTTAATACTAACTTAAATTTAATAGTTCCAATTGTAGGAAATGAAATTAGAAAATTCAATAATTGATTAGTGTTCTTAGATTTCATTTTATATCTTTTAGCTTCATTCCATTTTGAAGAATCAATGTCAAACATTGGTTTTTCAAAAGTAGTAGGCTTATCATTTATCAGCAATATTTCTTTACCTTTTTCAATATATAAATCAAATTTAATTAGGTGATGACATATCTAATAGACTAGAATTTTATTGCTTATTTAGCCCCATTTTAAGTTAACTTGATTTTTAATTGCTTATATTTGGTGTTTAAAGTCTTAATTATGTGTTTAAATGATTAACATTGTAGATGGAAGCCAAATATCTAAGGAAATTCGAGAATGGCTACTGAAATTCTGGATTTTGTACTTAAAAGGCAGGTGCTTGTAAACCGCCGCTCTACTCATGCCTCCACTCTACTCCCGCTTCCAGTTACTTAAACGACGATTTTATAATGCGCCATTTTACTCCTTCTGAGTTCTATTTTTGTAGTCATCTCCATATTTTAAGCAAAATCTCTCATCCTATTGGCTAAAACTTATGCAAGTTGCTTTCCACTTGTAGAAGACATATAAATGGAGAGTTAGAAGCCAAAAATACACGCTTTGGACCAAAAAAAATGAATTTGAGAGGAAAATGATTTTTAGCTTATTCAAGGGTTATTTTCTCTTGTTCTTCCACTGTTTGATTTGATTTTGTGAATTTCAGTTGATGTAAGTGGATTGTAAAGGTTCCTACACCTGATTCAAGATTATAAATGTGTTTATGGCTAATATTTGATGCCTTTAACCTATTTTTTATAGATTAAATCCATCTTTCCTTTCATTTGTGCAAGTATATGATGAGTTTGATTAATTTTATGCTTCAAATGAGTAGCTAACATATTAAGGGTTTTGAATTGGTTATGAAATTATCTAAAAATGTGGTAAATGAGTTTGAAAGTATGATTGGAGGTTGTCTTTTACTTATATGATGAGATTAAAGCTTCTTTCAACTTAAACCTTGGAATAAAGTTAACAAACATATTAGGATCTGAGAAATATACCTAACATATTGGACAAATCAATAAATAACCTGATTTATATCATTACTTAACCGAACTATGGCTTGGCTTATCTTGAGGTTTATAATCTAAAATTTTGGATTTTTAGGTTAAGCTTCCTATACTTTATGCATAACATTTTAAGAATGGTGCATGACTAACCTTCACCTTAACTTATTAGAGAATAAGCTTAGTCTTAACCTTAGCTAGGCTTAGAATTATAGAAGCGACCCCTAAGACATCACTTTCAATAATTGATTAATTTAATTGGATCATTAAGGCTAGTTCCATGACTCGGTTATCTATAACGAAATCCTTTTTCATTAACTAAGTTATTATGCATAAATTTTAGTTTTAAGTTCATTTAGTAATCTTAGTTTTTAATTTCAAAATACATTTGAATCTCTAGATAATTGTGATCTAAATTGGCCCAGTACTTGCAATTTAGTTTAGATCCTTGTGGGAATGATACTTGCATCTAAAATACTCCATATATTACTTGTGATTAGTACATTTGCCATCAGAGTTGGTTTGATTGATTTGAGATAGTTGGAATTAAAACCAGAATTTGAGTTAAAATTATGTGAAATTGAATTGAATTGACATTAGCAAAAAAAACTCAACAAGTTTTTGGCGTCGTTGTCGAGGATATGACACTATTATAATTAGAATATTATGACCATTTGGGGAAGATTAGTTTAGAGTTTTTAATATTGTTTAAAGTTTTTATACTTATTGTCCTTACCGTTTTGCTTTATTTGGTTTGCATGTATTTTATTTTTGTTATTAGTTAGCTTGTTTGAATTCTTTATGTGTTTTAGTATTGTATGCTTACTTAGGGACAAAAACCCAAGCAGTTAGAATTCGATTTGAAGATTGAGCATTCACTTATGAAGATAAAGAAACAAACTCGAGCGAGTACATCTGAAACTGTAGGATTAGAGACTTTTTGTAAGTTTAGTGAACAATCACTTGAATTAGAAATGGATCCACTAGAACAAATTGAAAATAGACCTCAGCAGGGTTCTAGACCCTTAATTATGATGGATTTGGATTTAGGTAATAGAGGGCAGTCTATGGCTAATATTGTGTGGCCTAGGATTAATGCCAATAAGTTCGAAATTTCGTATAGTATAATTTCAATGGTTAGAACTTCATAACTCGATGAAATTTCTCTTGAAGATCTAAATGAGAATTTACATAATTTTCTCGATATTTGTAATCTATTCAAGAGTAATAGAGTTCCTGAATATGCTATTAGAATTAAATTGTTCCCATTTTCTCTTAGAGACAAGGCCTGAGCATCACTCAATACCCATCTACCTAGCTCCTTTGAAACATGGGACGAGTTAATAAAGCTATTTCTAGCCAAGTTTTTGCCACCTACAAAAATTGCAAAGCTGAAAATTGAAATTAGCTCTTTTGTTCAGTAATTGAGAGCTTATACGAGGCAGGGGAAAGATATAGGGAGATGGTAGCTAAATGTCCTAGCCATGGTTTCAACAAGTGTAACAGGTGGATATATTTTATACAAGCCTCACACCCTCTACTCGTTGCATTATAGATTCTTTGTTGGAAGTAGTTTTATGCATAAGACTTCGAAAGAAGTATATAATTTGATAGAGGAGATGGCAACAAATAGTTTTGACATAAGTCAGGATGCCATCCAAGAAAGCCACATGGGGTGCATGATATTAATGATACAATCGCTTTAGCAGCTCAAATAGAGTTGCTAAATAAGAATTTGGATAGTTTGGTAAGTGGTGTTAAAAAGAGTGGAATTAAAAATCCAATTAAATGTGAACAATGTGGTAGTTGCTCCCATCCATCCTTAGATTGCTAAGTAGGTAGCCCCTTTGCTAGAGATCCTGACCAAGCACAATATATGAGCCACAATAGGCAAAGGAATGACCTATATTTAAATAATTGCAATCCTGGATAGAGAAACCACCGAAACTTCTCTTGAAAAAAAATCAGAACACTTACTAACCTATAGCTCAGGCACAAAGATCTCCACCGCTAGGATTTAGATTGAATCCACCTCCACCAGAAAAATCAAGTTTATAAGAGACAACGTTGAAATTCATTTAGCATAATGAGTCTCGGCTAAAAAATCATAAAGTAGCTATTTAGAATCTAAAGACTCAATTTGGCCAAATAGCTCAACTTTTACAAGAAAGGCTCCTTGGAAATTACCTTAAGAAGTGGTAAGCAAGTGGAGACTCAAGAATTAGAAAAGAAGGATGAGGTACAAAATAAGCATAATGATGAAATAGTTGTGGAAGTAGTAAAAAAGAAAAAGAAAGGTAAGGAAGCGGTTAATGGAAGTCAAGATCAAATTCAACCACAAGTTCCTTACCCTCAAAGGTTAAAGAATGTAAAGTTAGATAAGTAATTTAGGAAGTTTGTTAAGACATTTAATAAGTTACACATTAACGTCCCATTTGTTGAAGTCATAACCTAAATGCCAAGTTATGCAAAGTTTTTAAAGAACATTCTATCAAAGAAGCGGAAATTAGGAGATTATGTTATGAAGTTAAATGAAGAATGTTTAGCAATCCTATTAAAGAAGTTACCTACTAAACTAAAAGACCCAGGTATTTTTATCATTCCTTCTACCATAGGCAATTTACAAGTAGAGAGAGCACTTATGGATCTTAGAGCTAGTATTAATTTGATGCCTCTTTGTATTTTCAATAAATTAGGATTGCAAGAACCTAAGCCAACAATAGTTTATTTGTAATTGGCAGATCATTCAATTACATATCCATGAGGGATTATAGAGGATGTTTTAGTAAAAGTTCACAAGTTCATTTTCCTACTAGATTTCTTGGTATTAGATATAGAAGAAGATCATAAGGTACTTATCATTCTTGGAAGGCCATTTATGGCTACAGTAAGGGCATTGATTGATGTACATGGTGGAAAGCTAATTTTACAATTCTAGGATGAAGAAGTAGAGTTTGATATCACCAAGGAAATGCAGCATCTGATAGACAATGACTGTTTCAATTTTATAATAATTCAACATCACATGAGTGACCCTTCAATGGTATTATGTTTAGACCCATTACAAAAGGTATTAACTCATTCTTAGTCCTTAGACCTTAATGAAAAGGAAGTAAGTGAAATTATAGGACCTTTGGATGCAAGCTAGGTATCTTTAAGGTGGCATACTTTGAAGAGATTTGAAAGTTTGGAAAGATCCATTAAACCTTTGTCAAAATTGTCAATTGAGGAGTTACCAAAGTTGGAATTAAACCCCTTCCTTCACATCTGAAGTACTCTTTTCTAAAGCCCCTGTCCCAATTTCCTGTAATTATATCATCATCTTTAAATGACAGCATGGAGGATAAATTATTAAGAGTTTTAAGAGAGCGCATTAAGGCCATAGGTAGGACAATTTCAGATATCAATGGATTAAGCCCTTTAATTTCTTCACATAAGATCTTTATAGAAGAGGGTAGTAAGACTTTTGTCTAACCATGGTGTAGATTGAATACTAATATAAAGGAGGTTGTGAAGAACAAAGTAATTAAGTTTCTAGATGTAGATATAATTTATCCAAATTCTAATTCACCTTGGGTTAGCCCAATTTAAGAGGTACCCAAAAAAGGAGGTATCACTATGTTTCAAAATTAAAATAATGAGCAAATAGTAACAAGACAGGTCATTGAATGTTACATGTGCATCGTTTATCAAATTTAAATGACGTTACTAGAAAAATACATTTCTCACTTCCTTTTATTGATTAGGTTATCGAATGACTGGTGAGAAATAGTTTTCATTGTGCATTGGATGGTTGTAATGGATATGTACAGATTCTAGTAGCCCTTAAGGACCAAGAGAAGACAACTTTCACTTGTCCTTATGGAACATTCACTTATAGGTGTATGCCTTTTGAGTTTTGTAATGCCTCGACCACTCATCAAAGTTGTATACTAGCTATCATTTTTGACATGATTGAGTCTTGTATTGATGTTTTCATAGATGATTTTTCAGTATTTGAATTGTCATTTGGCTTATGTTTAGAAAATCTTGAAAAGGTGCTTCAAAGATCTGAAAAAGACAAATTTGGTTTTGAATTAGGAGAAATGTCACTTTATGGTATAAGAGTATATAATACTGGGTTTTAAGATATCCAGTAGGGGAATAGAAGTACATCCTACAAAGATTGAGGTCATTACTTAACTTCTACCTCCGAATCCAGTTCGAGCAATTACGAGTTTCTTAGGACATTATAGATTTATTAAGAACATTTCTAAGATCTCTAAGCCTCTTACTAATCTCTTGACCAAGGATGTAACATTTAAATTATGAAAAGTGTATCCACTCTTTCAAGCTTCTTAAATCTAAACTTACAACTGCACCAATTTTAGTTTCACCAAATTGGTATCTACCTTTTAAGTTAATGTATAATGTAAGTGATTTTTCCATTGGTGCAGTTCTTGGGCAGCGAAAGGATAAGATTTTCTGTCCTATTTATTGTGCAAGTAGGACTCTATATGATGACCAAAATAATAACACTATAATTAAAAATAAAATGCTCGCTATTATTTTTGCAATTGATAAGTTTCATTCATATTTGGTCCTATCCAAAGATAATAGTGTATACTGATCATGCGGCATTGAAATATTTGATGAATAAATCAAATGCCAAGTTAAGATTAATCAAATGGGTTTCCTGTTATAAGTGTTTGACATAGAAATTAAAGATAAGAAGGGTGCTAAGGATTGTGTTGCCGATCATTTATCGAGGTTAAATGAGAAAATCATGGAAAAAGGAGCCATTCAAGACATTAAGGATATGTTCCCTAAAGAACACTTGTCATTAGTTCAAGATGACTTGCCATGGTTTGCTAATTATGTGAATTATTTGGCTAGGAATGTCATTCCTTATGATTATTCTTATCAGTAGAAAAAGAAATTTCCCTAAGATATTAGGAATTTTTTGTAGTATGATCCATATTTGTTTAAGATTTGTGGAGATGACCTGAAAAGAAGATGTGTTCCCTACACTAATGTGGGATCTATTTTCATGCTTTGTCACTTTAAGGAAGTTGGAGGACACTTTGAGTCAATTAGAACTGCACGTAAAGTTCTAAAATCAAGGATTCTATTGGCCATCATTGTTCAAGGATGCATTTGAATTTGTTAAATCTTTTGATAAATACCAAAGAAGTGGAAACATCTGAAGGAGACATGATATTCCTTTGAATATCATTTTATTTTGTGAGATTTTGATGTTTAGGGTATTGATTATATGGGTCCATTCCCTAAATCATTTGACAATCAATATATTCTAGTGGCAGTAGATTATTTTAGCAAATGGGTGGAAGCAGTTGCCTTACCCACCAATGATGCTAGAGGGGTGGTAACGTTCCTAAAAAAACATTTTTACAAGATTTGGTACCTAAAGCTATAATTAGCGATGAAGGTTCACATTTTTGCAATAAACAATTTGATACCCTCTTGTCTAAATATAGTTTATTCCATAAAGTTTCCATGACCTATCATCCACAAATTAGCGATCAAGTAGAACTATCAAATCGAGAAATTAAAAAAATTTGGAAAAAATTGTTAGTACTTCTACGAAGGATTGATTTGTAAGATTGGAAGATGAAAATTATTAGTACTTTTACGAAGGATTGATTTGTAAAATTGGAAGATTCACTTTGGGCATACCACACTACTTTTAAGACACATATTAGCATGTCTCCATATCTTTTAGTCTATGGTAAATTAAGTCATTTACTTGTGGATTTAGAGCATAAGGCATTTTGGGTGATCAATTTCTTAAATTTTGATTCAAGAAAATTTGGCAATCAAAGGTTACTATAATTAAATGGACTTTATGAGTTTTGCCCGAGTGTTTATGAAAATGCCAACCTTTATAAGGAAAAAACAAGAAATAGCATGATAGAAACATTTTTCCTTGTGAGTTTAAAGTTGGTGATAAGGTTCTGATATATAACTCTCATTTGAAACTTTTTCCAAGAAAATTTGATCTAGATAGACTGGTCTTTATGCTGTGCTTAATGTTTATCCATATGGCACCATTGAAGTTTTAAATGGACAATCATCTTTTAAAGTCAATGGACAAAGGGTCAAGTTGTATTGCCTAATAAGGTGGTGGAATAAGCTATAGTTCTTTTTCTTTTTGGCCCCATTAGGTGGACTTGTATTTCAATTAATTAAGTATTTTTTGTGTGTGTGTGTGTATGTTTTTTTTAACGTGTTTTAGTTTAAGTTTCTTTTATTTGAAAAGTTTACCTTGCTTTTGTTTAAGTATCTTCTATTACCTTTTCATAAAATCTTCTAAAATTTAGTTGATTTTCTTAATCTTTGGTCTTTTATAGTCCTAAGTGTTTGATTTAATTTCAATTTAGTATGTTTTTGTCTCTTTATTTTTAAATATTTAAGTTGTTTAGTTGTTTTCTTAAGTTATTTTAAGGTTTTCTTTTAGCTTTTCTTATTTATTTTCAGTTTTTATTTGTTGACTTTATAGTTAATTTCTATGGTTCTTCTAGTGTCTTTTAGTGTGTGTTATGTAGTTTTTTTAGTGTTAAGATCTTTTCCATTTAGCCTTTCGTTATTTAAATTTTTATTATTCTTTTAACTTTTAATCCATTTTATCTATTTTCAGCAAAATTCAGAGTTTTCAAAACTAAATTTGGAGTCATTTGAGTCTAGAAATTTGTGATTGGTGTTTATGAATAAGTTGGGGATCAATTAAAGAGAATTTTGAGCAAAAAAATTGAAAATTCTGCAGTTTGCAGAAGGTAAAACGACAGGTCAAGACTCGCATTCTACTCTTTGCCTAGAGGAGTTAAACGACACCACTAAAATGACATTGCTTTAGTGTTCATCAACCATCATTTTAGTCCCAATGAACGACAAAAATGACACAATTTCTCTTTCCTTCTTCTTCTCTTCTCCTGTTGTTAGGGGTTAAATTTATAATATTTTTTTTTGTTATTTGATGTTAATTTAACCATATTTTAGTGATTAAATGTTCAATTTATATGCTATTATGTTTATGTTGCATGATGGAGCTTAAAGATGGAGATTGTAGTAAAAACATGGATGTTTTGTCAAAAGTTAAATTGAAAGTCATCTTATAACTCGAAGCTCCCAGGGTACCATTGTAAGATGCATAGGGTGCCGTTGTAAGTCGGTGGATCGCCATTGGAGGTCAGCTGATGCATTTTTTTAACCATTTCTTCAACATTTGCAGATGTCTTCTTCCTCTACGTATAGTTGCACCTTCCCTATAAATTGAGACCTCTCCCATACATCCAAACAAGGAGATTTAGGCATCAAACACCTTAGTTTTTAGTAGATTTTCAGATCACGGAGTTTTAAGTTTTTTTATTTTCAATCTTTTGTAATTTGCGATTTTCAAGTTATTTTAAGTTCCAATAGTTTTAATCACAATGTTCAGAGTTAGATAACCATATGGGGATGTGATTTGGTTTATTCTAAACTCTTAATTTCATTTATTATTGTTATTATGTTGAGTTAAACAAAGTATTGTTACTTAAGTTAATGTTCTTTTATGCTTTGATTAATTTCTGTGCTTTAATGGTTAATTTAAGTTTTGCTGGGTTGATAAATGGGCTTATGGATATTTGATTATGATTAAGTGTTAATATATGACTAATGAATTAATCGTTGTTTTTTTAATGCATAATGCTTGTATTGAACTTATCACTTAGGATATTACATTCAGATAATCTAGGATCTGACAGTCTCTACTTATGTTATTCGAAAAATCAATAAATAACATGGTCTAAATCAGTGAAATAACCAAAGATTTGGTTAATCATAAGGGTACTAATCTTGAATTAAAGAAATTCAGGATTATACTTCCTAAACTTTATGCCTGTTACCTAAGCCTAAAGTATAACCCAACTTCATGATA
The DNA here is from genome assembly GCA_028565735.1 of Pinacopodium congolense. Classification (NCBI taxonomy): domain Eukaryota; kingdom Viridiplantae; phylum Streptophyta; class Magnoliopsida; order Malpighiales; family Erythroxylaceae; genus Pinacopodium; species Pinacopodium congolense. The sequence goes on along the minus strand of JAOXYD010237826.1, from coordinate 5,609 downwards.
GGACTAATAGAGATAATTGTAATCTGATGGACCTATTACTTACATGATATAAACTTCCTCATAGGATCGATACTCGAAGTCCTAACAATACTCCACTTTATTACTTGATTTGACCAATACTCTTGCCAAAAAGTTGGTCTCGAATTAATTATGAATTTGTATGTTGAAAGATAGATTAATTTGAGATAATTTTATGTGTGGCTAATCACGATCAAGCTTTTTGGTGTCATTGCCAATGAAGTGAATTGTAATATTAGGGATATATTAGTGTCAATTACTCTAGAGTTTATTTTGTTATATGCATTATTTTCTTTATTGTGTTTTGTGTTTGTTTGATGTTTCATTTTTCAATTTCTTTCTTTGTTTTGTTTTTATTGTCATCTTTGTTTGTGTGTTGTGACATCTTTTGGTGACTTAAATGAGTTATCAAGATGATATAGAGGAAAAATTATCATTGGCTTGATAACCAATGGTATGAGTCTGAAGTTGGAATTAATTGGGGTAATAGCTGGACAAATCAATTTACACATTTTGAAACATATACCCTTAAATATAAGGATTACACTAATTACTCTTAGCTAAATCAATCTTATCTTGAGCAATCTTCACATTTTCCTAGTCAATAAATGAGTATACCTCTAATTAGATGGATCATCCTGATTATTCTTGACTTAATATGGCTGCATTCATTTCAAATTTAGAAAAATCTTTCTCAGCCTGAGCATGATCAAAGAATCATGGAACAAATTTTAGAATCAATTAGGAAATTGATCATATAGAGCCAATTGAGCTAGTAAGTGTGAGTGGTGAGTCCGCATCAGCTTTAAGTGAATCAATTTTCGAAATTGTTGAATGCGAGTATCAATTCCAGGTTGTTGGAAATAAGATAGATGAAGAGTCCAAGGTAGCACATGGTAGCATATAAGGTCATTCAAAAAATACTTCACTTTATTACTTGATTTGATCGATACGCTTACTAAAAAATTGATCTCGAATTAATTATGAATTTATGTGTTGAAAGATAGATTAATTTGAGCTAATTTTGTATGTGGCCAACCGCAATCACTCGTTCACCAACCAGTCCTTTAGACCCTAAAACTCGTTGTTCTTGTTTAATTCTCCACCAAATTCGTCGTTCTTGGGCTTATTTTGTGCGAAAGCACCTTCTCTAATTTATTATACCATCAATTCGCACAACAAATCCCTAGAATTCATCAAAATCTCAATTGAAGTCTTGGAGGTACTATTTATCCCTTATTTTTGCATTTTCCCATTAATCTAGGCATCGTATTGTTTTAATGTAGGTATATTTGGAATCTAGAGATAATTATCTATCCATTGATACTAGTTTTATGCCTTGATCTTTCTGTTAGAAACTTGGGATTTTTTTAAATAGGGGCCTTTTGGTTATTTCATATGTTCTAGAATTTTGAGCTAAATTCAGATATTTCTGTGTTTATTTAAGTTAGCACCCCATTATCTTAGTCAACTAACCATTTTCTTCACTCAATTAGCCAATTTTAACAAATGTTCGCTGAGTTTAAGTTGTTTATGTTACTCATGCTTTATTTTGGTATAATATCTACTTCAATTAAGTTCATCATGCCACCTAGATAGTTTCAGGGTGCCTCAAGCTCAAGGAAGAGGCCTGATTATAAGATTTCTCATTTTACTAGCCAAGATAATGTTGATTGCTATAACGAATATCTACCAGACAAGTTTAATCACTAGAAATCTCCGGCCTTACTTTGGATGTGGAGTTTGAAGTTTCTAATGTCTTCCGTACTTCAGATTGGGACTTGGTGCTAGTTCTTATTGGACCTTATTATCTGGTATTGGTATGTGAATTTTACACCAATATCAAGGAAAAAGGAGGCTAATGATCTTCTTAATAATCACTCTACTATCCAAGGGATGCCCATTCATATCACCTGTGCTTCCTTGTTTAATTTATTAAATGTTCCAAATGTTGGTGAGCCTGATCATCATCATGTCGATAGGATTCATGGTGATGATGTGGAGTCAGATCCCTCATTCTCTTCTGAAGTAGCCCATTCAACTTTGGGTCTGGTCAAGCTTATTGATAAGGACCATTACCCTACCTATCAGTTATCAGTGCAGCCATACTCTATTTCAATATTCTGTCTCAAGCAAGTGGCCTCAATGAGAATAGGTATGATGACGCCTATCTCCTCTATAAGCTGTATCATGGTTTGGGACCTATTGAGGGCTTGCCATTGTCTAGTTTTATCCTCTACAGTATCTTCAATGTTGTTTGCTACAAGCATGCCAGCAAAAATTTTTACTTTCCCGCTTTGCTTAGTAAGTTATTTTTGGAAGCTGGTGTTTTAGTTAAGCAGCAAATGGTTGTGTAGCCTATGCCAACCTCTATTATTGGGTATACCTACTTGAAGTGGTTAAACTATACCAAGTTTAATGGTGTTTGGAGAAACCTAACTTGGCAACCACTTTAAGGAACTGAGAGAGTGGATGATGAAGCTACTTATGCACCTATTCCTACCCCTCCTCTAATTATTGATGTTGAAGAAGGTGTGGATGAGACTTCCTCTAAAGCCACACCTTTAGTAGCTGGCAAGCCTATGATTATTTCTCCTTCTATTCATCATCCTTTTCCTCTAATTACTGGATCTTCTGATATTCATCCTCCTTCCACTTTTGATGATCAGATGGTCTTACTTAAGCTTCTTGAACAACATATTCTGTAGGTTGATACCAATGTGGATGACGTTATAGATCGTATTAGAACAACTTAAACTCAACTTAGTCCTTTGTGGACTTATTTAGATAGCATTTTCCACCCATTAGTTAGTTTGATAGACTAGCCCCTTTTTTCTTAGGCTAGCTCTTTTGAAATGACTTTTTATGTTTGGACAGACCTGATGCTCTCTTTTGATGTATTTACCTTTGGTATTTTTAGTTATTTTACTATTTATACTCCTTTTTGGTGCATTCTTCTGTTACATTTATATATGAAGCATTATTTTGGTGCATCTTCTATGTACTTCTTTCTTTTCATTTCTGTCTTGTAGTTTTTTTCACCGAGCTCAATCTCCCATTTCATTTCAATGGCTCTTCTAGTCTCCTATTTCTCTTAGTGTTTCTTGTTCCTTACCTCCCTTTTCATTAATTTCTTACTTGCTCTATTAATATTAGGGAACAATGTCCTATTTAAGTGTGGGGGGAGGGATTGTATGTTATTTAACACTTCTTTTAATTATTTCCAAGTAATCTTATTAATCAGCATTTTCAAATTTCTTTATAATTTGTGGATTTTTTTAAATTTTTATTTTGACCATTGGCCATTTTTTCTTATGATTTTTTTTCTCTTGACCATTTAAGATGATATCCTTTTAATTTTAATAGCTGATGATCAATTGATTTCAATTGATTTCATGGTTTTGATGATTAATTCCTTATGATTGTTATGACATTCCACTTTTAAAATGAATATTTTCCAAGCAATAGTTCCATCTTTTATACATTTTCACAATCCTTGTTTAAAGTGCAAAAGAAAGTGTGGAAAAATCAAAAGTAAATCAAAAGAAAAAGTGTTTAAAAATTAAAAAATGAGCAATGTTTTCATTCACTTCGCTAGCTTTGAACCAATTGGTTGAAGTTTAAAAGTGGTGTTAGGAGCGGGTTGATTATGAGGTGATTTAACTAAAGTATTGGGTTGTTTACGACAAAATGTTCATCTTCGAGTAATAAGATTAATTGACCTCTTAACTAAGCCAAGCTCACATTAATTTGTTTAATTTTTATGTTTAATTTAAAAGGGAGATGAATTTGTTTAAGATGATGAACTTTTAGCTTGATGCATATTAATTTTACAATCGGAATGCAATTGTTAAAGAAGGATAAAATTAAAGAAGCATGAAATGATTTGAACTCTTTAGATGACTTGGTTTGATAAATAATTTATATAACCTCTTGATTGGTCATATTGAATGCAAAACTGAGGAAATTTCATGATGGTATGGATGGTTGCATTGAATTCATTTTCCTCTAATTATGAGTATTTTGAAATCGATGATTAATGATTTTGCTTCAGGACAAGCAAAAACTATGTGTGGGGAGTTGATAGACTTGAATTTTATTGCTTATTTATCCCCATTTCAAGCCAACTTAATGTTTACTTTCTTATATTTCGTGCTTAAGACTTAATTATGTGTTTAAATGATTAACATTGCTGATGGAAGCCAAAAATCCAAGGAAATCCAAGAATAGCTGCTGAAATTCTGGATTTTAGACATAAAGGGTGTGTGCTTGAAGGTCGTCACTTTATTGTTCATGCCATCGCTCTGCTCTCACTTCTAGTAAGTATCGTTTTACTCCTTTTAAGTGTTGTTTTAGTAGCTGCCTCTAAATTTTGAGCTGAATCTCCCATCCTATTGGCTATAACTTGTTCAAGCTTCGTCCCACTTATAAAAGACATATAAATAGAGAGATAGAAGTCAAAAATACAAGCTTTGGACAAAAAAACATGAATTTGAGAGAAAAATCAAATTTAACATATTCTATTGTTATTTTATGTTGTTCTTCCATTATTTGATTTGATTTTGCAAATTTCAATTGATGTTAGTAGATTAAAAAGGTTCCTACATGTGATTCAAGCTTGTAAGTGTGTTTGGGGCTGATGTTTGGTGCTTTCTAACCTATTTTTATAGATTAATTCCATCTTTCCTCTCATTTGTGCAAGTATATAATGAGTTTTATGAGTTTGATCAGTTTTATGCTTTAAATGAGTAGCTAACACATTAAGGGTTATGTATTGGTTCTAAAATAATCTAAGAATGTGTTGAATGAGTTGGAATGCATGAATGGAGGTTGTCTCTACATTGGAATAAAGTTAAGAAACATATTAAGATCTAATAAATCTACCTAATATATTGAAAAAATCAATAAGTAACCTAATTTAAATCATTGCTTGACCAAACTATGGTTTATCTTGAGGGTCATAATATGAAATTTTGGATTTTTAAGTTAAGCTTCCTATACTTTATGCCTAATGCTTTAAGAATGATGTAAGACCAACTTTCATCATAAGTTATTAGAAAATAGCTTAGTCTTAACCATAGCTAGGCTTAGAATTATAGAAGTGACCCTAAGACATCACCTTCAATCATTAATTAATTTAATTGGATCATTAAGGCCAATTCCAAGACCAAGTTATCCATAAGTTAATCCCTTTTCATTAACTAAGTTATTTTGCATAAATTGGTAGTTTTAAGTTCATTTAGTAATCTTAGTTTTTAATTTCAAATTATGATTGAATATCTAGATAATTACGATCTAAATTGGGCCTAGTACTTTAAATTTAGCTTAAATCCCCATAAGAATGATACGTGGATCTAAAATACTCCATATATTACTTATGACTTGTGTACTTGCCATCAGAGTTGGTTTGATTGATTTGAGATAATTGGATCAAAAGCAAAATTTGTGAGTTAAAATTGAGTGAAATTGAATTGAATTGAATTGGCATTAGAACAAACTAGCTTAACAATATCCCACAGATGCATCAAAGACTATATGTTTTTTGAACCCTTGGCTGTATATCTTATGTATTAATATAAGGTTATTCTTCC
>JAOXYD010237787.1:0-17369 GCA_028565735.1 Pinacopodium congolense | reverse complement strand
TTTAAAGATATATATTAAAATTTATTTTTACTAAAATTTGGCATATGACATATCATAATAAAAATAACTGCTACAAGGTCCCTACATATATATATATATATATATTAATAATAACAATAATAACATAATACATACATATATATATATTATGGCCTATAGGCCATGGATGTCCATGGCCTGTAAGCCATCTAATTTTACTCTAAATATAAATGGTGAATCATAATTGTTATGTGAACGTAAAATAATGGTAGTGATCCTTGTTATTATTGCATCACCTTGAAGTTGTGGGGTGATTCAAATTCACAATTTGTGTCACTCTTATAGTTGCAGCATCATTCTATTATAGTCTCTTACAGTTAAAATGACCATGACATCACGAAGAAAAACAAAAAGAAAACACATATGAAGACATATATGAAGAAGACAATTGGTGCTTGATTTGATTGCCTTAATATTACTGGGAAAAAGGGAAGAATCAAATAAAGAAAAAAGAAGAGAAAGATGAAGAAGATAAAAAATAAGGAAAGACATAAATGACTTAGATGATGTCAACATTCTAAACAAGTCTTAAATAGATAACTATATTTTCAGCCCTTTAAGTATAACTATATTCTCAGTTATCTTTAAGTACGTTTTCAATTAAATTTTATAACTTTTAAACTTCCTATTTTGGTTCTAAATTTTTGCGTTTCAAACCAATTCAATTATTTCATTGATATTCATTACTAGATATCTATAAATTTATTATAGTAGTAGTGGCTCGATTTATCTTTATTCATAGTAAAAAAATATGGAAGCCAACAGAAAATAGTAATTGCATCGTTTACCATATTAAAATGACATAATTTTATAGTTTTCAAGAATAAATTTGAAATGACATAGTTTTAATAAATATCTACATGATGTTTAAGTGTCTTTGTTTTTTACCACATCAATTAAAATGACGTGATTTTATAGTTTTCAAGAATAAATTTGAAACGGCATAATTTTAATAAATGTCTCCATCATGTTTACGTGTCTTTATTTTTTTACCACATCAAATCTCCATTAACGGAGATCGATGAAAGGAATGAATTTTTAGTCTAAAATACAAAGTTTTAATACTGAAATTAGAAGTTTTTAAGTTATAAGACTTAATTAAAAAAATGTTTAAAGATAGAAGATTGAAAATATGATAGTCCTCTTTAATTTAACATTTGCACAAGCGATAGGTTAACCTTTATTTGTTATATGTTGATCATAAGAACACATTTGTTGCTAGTGTGAATTTCTTAATCATATAAAAAATTCAATTCCCATAACTTTGTTATTCGAAAGATTTCAAATTAAATAAGGCCTTCAATCAACATTATTTCTAATTACTTAAAAATAGCTTAATTAATTTTATTTTATAATGGTATTAATTTATAAAATCTAAAATAATTGAAAGAATGTAGTATAAAATTTTAATTTTAGCTCTTAACTTTTCAAAATATAGGATAATAACTATTGATTAAAATTAACTATTTTTATAACATAAAATTTAATGAAATTTTATATGATATATTATACTAAATATTATGAATTCATACTACTATTATGTGCTGATTTATACCCTACAATCAATCTATTACTTGCAGATTTGTGACATCCTTTATTAATACATTATGTCTTTTATGCAAATTTATTTAATTGATCAATGTATAAGATAACGTCTATGAGATAAATATATTTTACAAATAAAATTATAATGGAGATCATAATAATAAGATTCATATTGTAACTAGGTATTGTCCTTAAATTATTCTTATTCATTACTCTATTAAGACTGTACAGTAATATAGTGAAGAAACCAACACACGTTATATTTTTTCTGATGAAAAAAATAGTCGATTTTATAGATTAAAGTGTGGAGATACTTAAATGATGTGTAAGTATTTGTTAGAGAATAAATTCATTAAACTGGCCTAACATGAGAATTTTATTAGAATATTACTTGTGTATCTATGGAAATACTCATTGTAATAATTGTATAAGTGATTCTTAGACTCGAGATCTCTAAAGTATCTTATATAAGGATTGCTATATTTTGATAATACTGACGATCTATTCTAACTATGGATAATTCACTTGATAGTCATTAGATATAATATAAATTATATGGAGGTAGTTGAGTAATTAATATAAGATTCATCACGCTTTAAATAATTATAGAGAATATTCCATTATTCTCGATTAGTATTGATTTAGGGAATCTTTGACTAAGGTGCGATGATATTTTGAAAATAGTTTTTAAATATCATTAATAAAAACAATTGCTAATGATAAGGAGCTAATATAATTGGACTCAAATAGAGTATAAACTAATTTTATACTCTATGTCTAATCAAAATATTGTATAAATGAAATGACTGAATTATATAGAAAAATCATACACGAATAAGTTAAATCAAAATAAATTTGACATTCTTAATATTTATGTGATCATGACGTGTTCTTAGATACTAATCTTGATATATGATTATAAATTATTTAATTAGAGAATTAAAAATAAATTAAAAAGGAGTTTTAGTTTATCTAATATTAATTTTAAATTATAATTATAATTTATAATCACTTTCAATAAATTAGAAATCTAATGGATTACACATATAAATCAACTGAAGAGAGTAAAATTAATTAAGTTAGACTTAATTTTTAATTTTTAGAAACTTCAAAAATAATAATTATAATTAAAGTGGGGTTTTAATTGTAATTATATTTAATTTTAATATTAAGAAAAATCTTATATTTTCTGTATGAAGGGAAAAAGTGTAAAAGGAGTTATCACTTCTCATTTTCTTCCTCTCAATTATTGAGTTTATCTAAAAGTTGATATATGAATACCATTAAAGACCATACATGTTTGCTAATGGAGTGGTTCTTTCATTAAAATTCAAGAAGGAAGATAGATGTGAATCAAACTGTACAATAAAGTACGAATTTAGATTTATGTTTTAATTTTTTAACAGTTTAAAGAGATCTTAATTTTTGAAAAATCAAAAAATTTGGTTATGCATCCGCTATACATGATGTGATTGCAGTCAACTTTCTAACATTATCAACATGTTTAGTACTTATCATTGATATTCAAGTTATGGGTATTTAAATATTTTCACAATCGCAATATTTGTAGTTCGCAATTACCTCAATTACTTATAGACGCAAATCCGCAATGTAGCTCCAACCAAAATCTATGTTATATCTATTTGAAATAAATATTTTAAAAAATTGAAATACAATATAAATCATTCCAAATAAATAAATTTTAAAATAAAGGTATAATATAAATTTATATATTTTTAAATATTCTTTATCAAATCAAGTCACAACAAAGTAGATTATGTTTATCTTTTAATATACAGTATAGTAATGTAAAAATTCCTATTCAATTTTTGTTTTCAACATATTGCGCTTACAAATTCAAGACATAATATAACTTGTTTCAAATAAATGTAGTTTTAAAATAAAGAAATGATATGAACTAAACGTATATCTCTTCGTTGTTCTATATGAATATACCAAAAGTTCAGAGTACAAAACAAATTGTGTTAATCTTTTAGTAGATAATAGTTATGTATAGAATAATATAAAAAAAAAATATAGAAACTAGATCTAATAACTATTATTTTCTCAGTAAATAATTTAATAATTTCATATATATATATATATATATATATGTACATAATCTTCAGGATCATAAAATCTAATAATTTTCACAACATCATAAGCATACCTTGATCCATAGTGCCTTTCATTGTGTTCTAAACAGATAATCTCCACAAATCTTCAAGATATGTTAGGATTTTGTTTCCTCTCTCTTGTCCTTTTTTTGGTGATTTACTTGTATGCTTTTTTTTAATAAAATGATACGTGAAAGACTTAATAGGTAGAGAGAGAGAGAGAGAGAGAGCGAGGGAGTAGTTATCTTCTTTTAAAATTCAAACTATACTTCTTTTTATTATCCTTATTTTTACACTCCATCAAAGTAAATGTCTTTAGTGTTAATCCTTTTATTAATGAATTTGCTATCATAAAATCAGTGCTAATATATTTGATTGACACTCTTTATTTCTGAACTTATTTTTAAATGGCAAAGTATTTTATTTCCATATGTTTAGTACCCTTTGAATACTTGTCATTTTTCGAAAAGAAGACTACTATAGAATTATCACAATAAATTTTTAGTGGTTTGGTAATATTGTCATTAATTCCAAGTCCTAAAATAAATTTTTATAGCCATAAACCATGAACCTTGATCCTTGGCCTTAAAGCATGCAACAAACTCAGCTTCCATAGTGGATATAGTAATGACAGACTGCTTCACACTCTTCCATAAGATTGGTCCTCCAGCTAAAAGAAACAAATAGCCAAATGTTGATTTTCTCATGTTAACACAACCGACATAATATGAATCTAAATATCCAATCACTTCAAGATGATAGGATCTCCTATAAGTAAGCATATGATCTTTTGTTCCTTATAAGTATTTTAAAACTTTCTTTGCACTTTTCCAATATTCCAATCTGGGATCACGCCGATATCTTCCTAGCATTCCAACAACAAAACTGATGTCTGGTCTAATGTAAGTTTAAGTATATATTAAACTCCTAACAACAAATGCATGAGAAATTCTTTCCATTTTTGTGTATTCTAATTCATTCTTTGGCCATTGCTTAAGACTAAATTTGTCTCCTTTTTTAATTGGAACAACACTCGAAGAGTATTTTTTTCATATTAAATCTCTCTAAAATTTTATTGATATATGCTTTTTGAGACAACCTTAACATTCCTTGTGATTGGTTTCAAAATGTTTCAATTTCTATCATATAAGATGCCTCATTCATATCTTTTATTTAAAAATTTTTAGAGAGAAACGTCTTAGTCTCATGTAATAAACCAAGATCATTAGCAGCAAGTAACATATCATTAACATATAGGATTAGAAATATGAATTAACTCTCACTAATCTTCAAATAAATACACTGATCAACAGTATTTTATTTAAACCTAAAAGAAGTAATGATATCATTAAATTTGAGATACCATTGTTGAGAGGATTACTTTAGTCCATATATTGATTTCTTAATTTTACACACAACGTTTTTCTTTACATTAACAAGGAAACCCTCAAGTTGATACATATAGATTTCTTCCTCTAAATTTCTACTCAGAAAGACAGTTTTCACATCCATCTGATGAAACTCTAACTCATAATAAACTACCATTGCCATAATAATTCTAAATGAATCCTTTTTAGAATATGAGAAAATGTTTTATTGTAATTAATGTCATCCTTTTGAGTGTAACCTTTAGTGATAAGTCTATGTTATATCATTCAATATTACCATTAGAGTCATGTTTGGTCTTAAAGACCCATTTACATCCGACTCTTTTACAACCTTGTGGTAATTCAATAAGATCCCAAGCTTGATTATCATCTATAGATTTTAATTCTTCTTTCATGGCATTTAACCATTTATTAGAATTTTCACTTTCAATGGCTAGTGAAAATGAAACTGGATCGTTATCAATGCCTAAGTCACCTTTTACTTCTTGTAAATAAACCACATAATTACTCAAAAAAGCCAATCTCCTTAGTCTTTGAGATCTTCTTAATGCAATTTCATGTGAATCATTTACAATGGGTTCATTAATAGTGACTTCATTATTTGGAGCTTGGACATGTATTTACGATTCTTGATCATGCATTTGTTGTTCTTGTATGTTGTTAAAATTTTCAATAACTCTAGGAACAAACTCTTGAGAAGAAGTTATAGGCAGGAACACATGTTCTTTAACTTCTTGAATATTCACTTTGTGTGACTCTGAACTCCCGCTGATTTCTTCATTTTCGATGAATTTAGCATTTCCAATTTCAACAATTCTTGTACTATGATTAAGATAATAAAATATATACCTTTTAGAATTTTCTGGATAACCAATGAAAAAAATACTGGCGGTTCTTAAATCCAATTTCCTTTCAAGTGGATTATATTTTCTTACTTCTACCATGACAACCCCAAATATGTAGGTGTCTTAAACTAAGTTTCCTTCCTATCCATAGTTCAAAAAGTGTCTTTGGAATTGTTTTACTATGAACCATATTTAATAAATATATGACAGTTTTTAATGCATACATCCACAATGATAAGGGTAGAGAATAATGACTCATCATACTCCTAACCATATCTATTAAGATACGATTGCGCCTTTCTGCTACACCATTTTATTGTGGTGTACTTGACATTATGTATTGAGCACATATACCATGTTTTTTAAGAAATTTAGAAAATGGGCTAGGAAAGTATCCACTTTCATTATATCTTTTATAATATTCAAAATCTCTATCAGATCTTAAAATTTTTACTTTTCTATCTAATTACCTTTTTACCTCATTGATAAATATCTCTAAAGCATTTGCTGATCGAGATTTTTCATGAAGCAAATAAATATAATCATAACATGAAAAATCATTAATGAAGGTGATGAAAAACTTTTCTCTACTAAATAATGGAACATCAAAAGGCTCACATATATTAGTATGTATAATTTCAAAGAGCTGTGTACTTCTTGTGGCTTCTTTCTTAATTATGTGTCTTGTATGTTTATCTTTAATATAATTCACACAAATTCCAAGATCAGTAAAATTTAATTGTAGAAGAATTTCATTCTTTACTAATTTAGATATATGACCTAAACGTTTATGCCACATGTAAGTTGAAGTTTCATTTATAAAACTTCTTTTAGTACCAACATAATGATGCAAGGTTAATAGAATTTCAGTAAAAAGGTTATCAAGTTTTAATTTATACAAACCATCATAGAGTATACCAGAACCAATAAGACAATTATATTTGAACATATTAAAACATCCATTACAAAACTTAAAGGAATATCTAACAGTATCAAGTTATAATAATAAAACTAAATTTCAAGAAATTGTAGGAACATAAAGGGTTTCGAAAAGATCTAAATGATGTCCTGTGTCTAAAATCAAATGGTAGGTTCCAATGGTTTCAACTGGAGCTTTGACTCGATTACCCATGAAGACAGACTTTTCATTTGGTTTATGGTTTTGGTCGTAAGAAATCCCTGTATCATATTAGTAATATGAGTGGTACATCCAGAATCAATCCACCAAATATTGTAAGGAACTTCTGCCAAATTAGATTCGAATCATACTAAAGCATTAAGTTTACCTTTCTTTTTAAACAATTTCTTACGTTTTAGACAATCCTTCTGATAATGTCTAGTTTTCTTACAGAAATGACATCTATTGTTCCTTAATTCCTTCTTAGAGATTGAAGTTGATGCATTGCCCTTATGTAATACATCCTTTCCCTTTATTTTCTCCTTTTTGAACTTCTTTGTAGCTTTTTAGCTACCCACAAGATTAATTGAGTGAATTTGTTTTTTAAGCCTTTTTTCTTCTTGAATAAGCATACTTTTCAATTCATTCACATTCCATTTGTCTTTAATAATATTGTAACTCATTTGGAATGGACTATAGTCAAGAGGTAAGGAATTAATAATAAAGTGTATAAGGAAACTTTCACTCACTTCCATTCCCATGAATCTTAACCTTGCTACTATATTTATCATTTCGGTAACATGTTTCATAGATATTAGTGAAACAGACCATTTGATTTTAATCATTTTCACGTAATAATCGAGGAAATATAATTTTTCTTTAAATTTTATATAAAATACATATCCATAATTAATGTTTTTATTTGATAGAAAAATTTAAAACTTTTTATAATTATCATTACTGGTTACTTAAACAATCAGTTATCTCAAATAATTTAATCAATTAATATTCAACTCAAATTTAATCAAAAACCAATAATACGGCAGTGTACCAGTCACAAGTAATAATGACTCTTAGTACCCATAGGAAATAGTATGACTACTAAGGCAATCGGGTCACAGTTATTTAAGGAGTTTAAGATTGTGAAATTAAAAGAGTTAACTTACTAAATTAACCTAAAATAACTAAATTAACCTAAAGGCTTCCAAACATTGCTACGAATTCCAAGTTAAATTAAGGATTACCAAATTGACTAACTTGCTAATGCTTAGGCTTTAAATGGCTTTAATGAGTTATGAAATGGATTTGAATGCCTAATCTAAGGTCCTTACTAAATCAAGACATCACTATGGTTAAATCAATGCCTTATTTCTAACCATTATAAATTGAAGTTTGGTTATTCATGCAATTAATAGGCGTTAGGGTTAAAGTTAAAGATGTTATAATCCTAAATTCCATATTCAAGATTAGCACCCTTATGAGTAACCAAAGTTGATTTCTCAGATCCTTCATTTAAACCCTATTGTTTATTGATTTTTCCAATGATTAAAGTAGATTTGTCGTATCATTAATCATCTTTCATCTTATCTTAAGTGATCAAGTTAAGGCAAGCCTTAAGATCTTAAATAAAAAAAATATTAACATTCAAACATGTGTTTAGAACTTAACTAAAGCATTAAAGAACCTGTCCCTAGTATAAATCCAACTTAAAACATCATACATAATCAAGAAATTCTAGATTTAACATTGAATAGCATGTTCTTGAACATATATGAATGATGAGTATGAAACAAGTGAAAGAATGGTTTAGATTTTACCAAATGTTGTTCCAAATTGATAGACAAACTTCAATCAACTTAATAAACTCTTGGAATCCTTAACAATAACATGAGATTACAAAGAATAAGGTTGGAAAATAAAAATAGAAAAGAAACCTAACTAAAGAAAGAAAGAAAGAATCCTAAGCTAAATCTTGAATTTTAGCAACCTAAATCTGGCCTAACATGCACGAAATTGGGTTCTCTAGCTTCATATTACAATCAATCATAATTGAAAAACCAGGTGGAAATATGTCAATTTCTACTTAAATGACGCTTGAAAGGAGTTAAATGATGTCGTTTGACTTCAAATGCCGAGTTAAGCGCAGGTTTGTAGGGGTTAAATGCAGGGTGGCTTAGAGACCCACGTTTTACTCTTGATTTTGCTCTAAACTTTATAATTTCTTGGATTTTCACTTTAATTTGATGTTAACATGAAAATTAAACTTTTCAAGACATAAATAAAAAATTTTAACATCAAAATAGAGGTGAATTTACATCAAAATATCAAAGAAAATCATATGAAATAAACTTCTATCAATTCTACCATACTTAAACATTTGCTTGTTTTCAAGTAAATCAGTATATCATCAATTTAAAAATAAAATATAACCCATAGAAAATTAATTTCAATTTGTCACCAATGTCATTAAAAAGATTTCCTCAATAATTCAATCAATATGACAAACAAAGAGGTTATAAAATTGATTCATCCAATTAAGTCATAAAAGAAAACAAACCACTTTATACTTCTTCCAATTCATTCTAAGTCACATAATTCAATTTCAAATGTAAAATGAATTTAAACCAAGAAAAAAATATCCTTATTTTAAACAATTTCATATCCTTAATCAATTAAGCATTAGAATTTTTACAAAAAAACATAAGTTTGGCTTGGTTGAGAGGTCATTTAATCTTTTTACATGAAGATGAATATTTTATTGTGAACATCTTTGGTTACTCGATTAAATCACCTCAAATCATTGTCTACTAACACCACTCTTTAACTTCAAACAATTAACTTGAAGCTAATGGAGTGAATGAAAACTTGCTCACTTTTAATTCATTTTAAGCACACTTTGTTTTTTTCTTCTATTTCTTTCTTACACTTTAATGATCATAAGGAATTAATAATCCAAAACATGAAGTGATTTAAAATCAATTGATCATCAATTATTGAAATCAGAAGTATAACATCTTAATTTGTCAAAAGAATCAAAATCATAAGGAAAAATATTCAACAATATGCATCAATAAGAAAATTTTTTCTGAAAATTATAGCTTACTTTGAAAAAGACGATAAATTCACATGTTATAGGACAACTAAAGCAAGTAAGAAAAAATCGTACTATTCCCGCCCCACATTTAAATTGAACATTGTTCTCAATGTTCATAAAATTAACAATAAAGCAACAGATAGGGAGAAAAAGGGAAAGAAAGCACCTAAAATGAAATTAAGATGAACATTGAAAGTTTGATCTTTGCTTGCAGCATACTAAAAATCATAAATAGGAAATGAAAGCACAAGAGACAATAATGAAAGAAACCATGCTCCATATATAAATAAGTCATCCAAGTACATTAATGGAGTCAAAATACATCAAACGAACCCATAATACAAAAGAAGCTACCAAAGTATTGCTAAAAAAAATAGAAATACAACTGAAAAAAAAACACTGAAAGGAAACAAAAACACATGTCTATGAACAAAATGTATTAGCATAATCATTTAAGCATCGAGACTTTGATCATCTGCCTCCTGACATGCCTCAATCCATGCCAAGCGTTGATCTATGTTATCGACCTTCTGCTCTATACGAATTAGTCGACTCTCGAGCCTCAAAAGAATGGATGTTACCTTACCATAGGAAGGCTCAAAAGGTAGTGCAAGAGGTACTTAGGTAGGAATGTGATCAACTGGAGGCAGCCTATGAATGCTTGGAGTGGCTTCAGACGAAACCTCTCCAATACCTTCCTCGAGAGTAGTTACAAGGGAAGGTGTGGGGATATCTACATCATCAATATACTCACCTGCCTCTAAAGGTTGAAAAATAATGTTCCTACACTTACCACTAACTCTATAATAAGACCAAACTTTAAAAGTAAATAAGAAATGGAGTGAGTTGGCCTAACAAAGGACCTCACCATCAAAAGAAACTCCCATTGCCTCAAATATCCTCGTGAACAAATACAAAATGCAGAAGTTCTTTCTCTAACGAGTAAATAAGACTACGTTCCTCATGTCTTGTAAAATAAATCTAATTAAAGGCAATCCTTCTATACTTCCAAGCCCACGAAGTAACTTGCATAATAGATAAGTATCATCAAATCTAATCTTATTGAGACTGCTAGCTCAAGAAAGCACATTTGCACTAAATATGGTTACAAAAATGCGATCTCTAATAGATAATTGATTGATAGGATACCCTCTCTTGTTAAATAGATTAACTAATCCTAATAAAGTCCTAATTCTATCAATCGAGAATAAGGGATTGGAAGTAACTGAATCACCTCAAACTCTATTTACCTTATGAATATAGACATCTCCTATATCTGGTACCCATAGGAAAGTAAAAAGAAAAGAACGAGTGATGACCATTGGGATACCTCGTACTGATGATCAGATATCAAGGAGATCAAAGGCATTCTTCACTTATCAATTATCATTATAATATAATATTTCTGATAAAAATTTAAATTAATCTTATTTATTATACTTTTTTATATATTTAATACCATTACATATATAATGTATACGGACTTAATAACTAAAATAACCATACTTATAAGAAAATATTATAGTTATTCCACACATATGTGCCATTTAAATTAAATAAAACTTTAAACTTACAAATTATTATATTTTTATTGTAATAATAAATGCATAATCTATAATTTAATTTAATATTCATTTTAAGAAATAAATTTAACTTCAAACATACTCGAGATATTAATTTTCATTTATTTTTAAGTTATGAAAAAACACCTCCATAATTTTTAATGTCTTATTAATCGAATGTATATTATAAGCACATGTATTTATTTGTAAGCGATATTCAAATAAATATTTTTTCTTTCCATACACATACAAAAAGAATTAATAGTTTGATTAAAAAAGAATCAATATTTTGATTAATTTTAATGTATTAAACTTCTTTATTTTGTGTTATATATTGATATAACACAAATAAAAACAATATTGAACATAAATATTTTATTTATATGAATTTTAAAAATAATTGCTATCTTTATTAATCATAATGTATTAATGTTTAAAAGAATATTGAATTAATTCTTATTATAAAAGCATGCATGTATGACCAATGGCCTTATAGCTTATTAAGAGGGGATGTTTAAGATATTCTTCTTTATCAAAGTTTGGATATTAATAGAGATAACAATTTAACTATAAAAAAAAAAGGCCATGCCTGTATAATAAATATGTACTTATAAAAAAGTTGTCATGTTAAATAGGTCGATCTTTAGAGAAAGAGTAATGGTCACATGACAAAATGATATCAGAGTTAATCCATAATCTTATTTTATCCCACACCAAGTGCCAAGTGTTATAAGAAAAATTATAATGGTAAGTAGGGTGAGCCATCTATGAAGAAAGCATCCTAAGTTAGATAAGGAAGAATGTCACACTGAATGCTCTAAGCTCAAAATAAAAGGGTGATTTAATCTTACATTGTGTAGACAAAGGGGTGGTTTTAAGACTTATAAATAGGTAACACTACACACTCCATTAGGTCGATCTTTTGGAAAGAGGATAATGACCCCATAATAATATGTATTGTAAAAAAAATAAATTATATTTTTTAAAATACAAAATTTTATTATAGCAAAGAAATATCACTTAAAAGTAAGAAAATTTAACATCTATTTATAAGAAATGAAATTAATTTTAAATAATATTGTTACATATTATTATTATTATTGTTGTTGTTGTTGTTGTTGTTATTATTATTATTATTATTATTATTATATTCTGTATATTCATAATCTATCAGAAGTGTGCAAGATTTTCTTAAGTAGGTCTTTTACGTTTTTTTAGAAATTAAAATAAAATTAATGGGGCTTTTTTAAGTTTATATTAAAATAATTGTAATTTTTATTTTTTTGAAATTATAAATTGTAATTATAAAGCGTAAGTGTTATTAGGTATTGTTGTTTCCCTTATCAAATGTCTCTGAGACACTAATAAAAATTGAGTGTTTTAATATTTTATTTCCAAATTGTAATCATTCATTTTGTTCGAGCTAAAAGCACATAGATTCACAAGAACCTTTTTTTTTTAAAAGATCATATTCATAAGAACTTAAACAAAACAACACCTAATAGCCTAGTTAACTAGGTTTAATACAATGAATCAAAAATTACAAAAAAAGACCCATAAATAAAGAAAAACACATGCTTTATAGAGAAATTCAAAAGAGAATAAAGAAGAAGAAGAAAAATCTACGACAATAGCTACAGGGTCAAGGAGTTGAGAATTGGTAAGATGTATCACTATCGATTTCACTTCTCACTAGATTTTTGATGACCAGTGAACCTAAAGACAATAGTAATTACCTTCCATTTGTCTTCCTTATATAACTAAACAACATGTTAATCCTTTTTGTTTCATCGTTTAAATTGAGATGAATCGTAAAATAATAACCACATAGTTAAAAATCCTAGATTGGGAAAAAAGAGGGGTATTAAAGAAATTGGACTGGATAAAGGCATGAAATTAGGGAAATGATTAGACTTTTGTTATTGAACTTGAACCTGGAATGTAGGATTTGCCTCTAAATTTTGTCAAAATTGTGAGGTTTCTTCTTTTCTGCATCTTCTTTGCCTTCTTTTTTTTTTCCCCCATTTTCATGGTTAGGCTTATCCTATACATCATGCCACTTGTCTACAAAAGTAAGAAAAATAATGCATCAATAAGAATACATAATTGTGGAAATCGGCTATTGTTCCGCTTCTTAAGTCAGTTGTCTTTACCCTAGTGTGAACTATAGACAACTCTCTAGTGAATCCTTCTTTCTTGATTTCTGTGTCCACTTAACCCAAATGGGAAGATGAGGGTTAGCCAAATAGCAATCCATTTTTTACATTTGCTTAAGCAGATAAATTAAGCATTTTAGAAAAGGGAAGGGAACTTATCATCGAAGGGGGCAGTAAGAATGAAGAAGGGGGGAAGCTATTGCTTAGTTAACGATAGTTACTAATAAAGATTAACATAAAGTATATTTAATAAAAAATGAGAATTCAGGTATTAGAATGTTTAAAAATGGATTATCTAATATTGATAATTTGCTTAAATTTGAGGTTTAAAATATTAAAAATTTTCCTATAACTTTGGTAATTTTTAATAAACAATAGTTTATTTTACCAAAATATAAAATATATGCGTGTTTATATAATAAAAATTACTTGTTTTTTTAACATTAATACATTAAGATTAATAAAGAAATTATTTCTTTTTAAAATATAAATGAATAAATATATACATGTTCAATATTGTCTATATATGAGTTATGTAGATACGAAATATAAGATAAAACTTTTTAATGTATCAAAATCAATCACGATACCTTTCAATATATTTTTAGATGGAAACAGTTATGTTTATTTAAATACTATCTACATATTTGTGCATATACAAAAAATATAATTAATGACATGTTAAAAATTATGAAAGTAATTTTGTATAATTTTTTAAAAAATAACATAATATGTAAAATGTGTTTGAAGTCAAATTAACAAATTGTTGTAGTTGTCATAAGTGAATTGTCCCACATTGAAAAGAGACATAAATTTGGAGTCAGTTATATACAATAGATGACCTATAACCCATTAACTTAAGGTTTTTGATTGAGATTTGATGTCCTTAGGTTGTATATGAATTCTCACTTGAATCTAGCCCAAGTTTTTTTTGGATCCCCTCGAAAGAATCCATGTAATAAGTGATATCAAAATCCAAGTTAGTTAGGCTGGAGTGAAGTTGAAAATTTTTGAATCGGTGTCATACTTCCACCAAAGATCCAATGACTTCATATGGATTATAGTTTGAGGAGGAGTGATGTGAGTGGGTAAATTCACTTGTGAAGAGAGAGACTGTTGTGGTTGTCACAACTGAATTTTCCCACATCAGAAAGAGATATAAAGTTAGAGTGAGTTATATACAATAGAAGACTCATAACCCATTGCTTTAAGATTTTGACTTGAAATACGATGTCCTTAGATTATATATATATGCTCACTTGGATCTAGTCTCAGTTCTTTTTGAAGTTCTTCGGAAGAATCTATGCAACACAAATGCATATTAATTTTTAGTTTTATATTATGTATTAATTTTTATAATAAAAATTTAATATTTTTAAGCTTAAATTTGATTTACTTTTAACATCCTTATAATTATGGCTCATTTTAGTTATTAAATATTTGTCCATTGTGCATGTATTAACCATCTAACAAAATAAATATAATTGAGTTTATTTTTTTTATCTTTATCATTAAATATTTTATTATTGGGATAATTACAATTTTTGAATTTTTTCCTTCAAATACAAATATTTAACGATGAATAAAATTTTAATTTTCAAATTTTAAATAAAGTTCATAGTTCATCGAATAAATATAATATTAAAATATGTAAGAATATATTTATATAATAAATGTAAATCATCATTTAAAATCAAATAATTGTTTTTAATTTTTTAATTATTCATTAAAAATTATAAGTACTTATTCTATGATTTGCCACTTAGAATAAAGTAACAAAGTATAATATATTTATTTTATGTTTTTTTTAAATGAGAGACTTTGTAATCATAACCCTAAGTAGACAAGGCATAGAAGAAGACTATCCATTAACCCAAGTTAAAAGATGTTCTTAAATTGAAGTGATGGACTTCAAGCATATTCTGCACTCAAATAATTCTTTAATTTGGTTTAAAAATACACCAACTTTTTTGTATCAGAGATAGGTTAAAGAAGAGAATAATACTATGGCTTTAAATGGTAATTTCTTGAGTATTTCATAGCCTTCCATCCCTATTTTTAAAATGAAGACTTTATTTAAGTCTTAATAATCACAATAGCCACCACTTCCAAACAAGCATAGATAACTTTGCAAATTAAGTTTCAAGGCTCATCAAAAGTAATAGTTGTGAAACTCCAAACTCTTTAGCATCAGTTTGAAACTTTGTTTATAAAAGGCAATGAGTTAATTTAGGAATTTCTATCTAGAGTGGTGGCAATTATTGATCAAATGAGATCATATAAAAATCTAACTATTATTACAAAAGTTTTAAATAGTTAAACTTCTAAATTCGATTATGTAGTTGCTACAATTAAGAATTCCTAAGACATGATAGGCTTTTCTGTTAATTATTTGATGGGGTCTCTGCAAGCCTATAAGGCCAAGATTAACAGGTCTATAGAAAAGAACAAAGAAAAGGCATTTTAAGTGAAGGGAGAGACATCCAATTCAAAAGAATTTGATAAAATAGTAGCAAGAAGACATGAGAGAGGTGCATTTTGTGGTTAGGTTAGAGGCAGAAGTTCTGAGCAAAGGCACTATAAAAACTAGTAAAAACATTATAAAATGGCATCTAACAATATAATATGTATAGACATGTGAAACTATATTCTAGTTCAAAGACAAACAAATGAATTTTTGCAAAGTATAACGAAGAAGAAAGTAAGTTGTTCATGGTTTACCATGATGTTACTAATGTTCCAAGTAATGTGTGGTTTAAAAGTTGTGGCTACTCAAATCACATGTCAAGTATAAAGACAATATTCAAATAGCTTGATGAGACTTAGAGGATGAAGATCAAGCTTGGTGATGATAAAGAAATTCAAGTTGAAGGAAGAGGTATGGTGGTAATCAAAACTAACCATGGTAAAGTAAAACTTTTGCATGATGTTTTCCTAATTTTGACATAATTTGTTAAGTGCCATACAATTAATGGCTAGTAGATATTCACATTTATTTGATGAAGGAGCATGTGTTATTAAACATAAACAATCAGGCCAGACCATAGTTAATGTTTTTATGAACAAAAGCAAAATGTTTCCATTTAAAGTCTCAAATTTGGAAAATATTGCTTTAGTTGATAGTGGAACATTTTACTTTAAATTATGGCATTTATGATATGGGCATCTTAATGCCAAGGGGCTAAATTTGCTGAGTAAGAAAGATATGGTTTATAAATTATAAAAGGTTAAGCATTTTGATTTATGTGAGGGGTGCGTATATGGAAAGAAAACTAGAAAGCCATTTCTTGTTAAAAAAGCTTAGAGGGCCTCTACTTGTCTTTAATTAATACATGATAGTCTGTGTAGGCCTATGAATATTGAATCATCTAGAGGGAGTTGTTACTTTTTACTATTTACTAATGATTTTAGTCACATAAGTTAAGTATATTTTTAAAGTTCAAATCACCACCTTATTATTTCAAGAAGTTCAAGGCCTTGATTAAGAAGCAAAGTGAGTCTTACACAAAGATTTTTAGTATGAACAAAGGTGGTGATTTTTTTTCTAATGAGTTCAATCATTTTTGTAAAGAAAATAGAATACGTGGGGAATTTACAAAAAACTTACACGTTAGAGAAAAATAAGGTACTTAAATACAAAAATCACACTATTATTGAGATGGTAAGAATTTTATTAAAAGGAAAAGGACTTCCAAATTAGTTCTAGGTAGAAGCAATAACTACTT
>JAOXYD010237751.1:0-17372 GCA_028565735.1 Pinacopodium congolense | reverse complement strand
GTGTGATTTTCATTTATTTTGAAGTGTTTTTATCACAATTTTGAAGAAATTTGATGAATAATCCAATCCATGTTGATATGTCTTGAATTTAGGAGGTTTTAGCTGAGAATTTGGAGGAAAATTGGGTCATTTTAGCATTAGACAGACCATCAACAACGGTCTCAGAGACCACCGTTGAATGACTTGTTTCTGGAGCATCAACAGTAGGCTATTCATCATACAACACTGTTGTTTTATGATGAACAAGACGCCATTGAAAAGTGAGGCAAAGATAAATATGATGCAGTTTCACTGTTCATCATCTTCCTCCTTCCTCTTCTTTGAAAACCCTATTTGACCCTTCAATCTTCACCCTAATACCTTTCTCATTTCTCAGCCAAATAGCATGTTTTTTTATGTCTGTTTGTCACATTTTAACGTGACAATGATTTCATCATTGAACGTTTGATCCATCCAGACTTGGAGGTGTATTTCAACATATCTAGCGCCTTTCAGACTTCAGGATGGGAGTCAGTCCTCACTTTTGTGGGACCTTTTACCCAGCTTTGGTTCATGAGTTCTTCGCGAATATTAAAGAGAAGAACGATGCCGAAACCATCGAGATTCACTCGATAGTTAGAGGTTTGATGATTATCAGCGTGCATGAGATAAACATGATCCTTTTTTTTAGTTCCTTTGGTTATTCACACAGTTGTTTTAGGCATTGTGGTTTTTTTTTATTTTCTTTCAGTTTCAGTTTCGTAGTATAGATTTCCTTTCCGTAGTGTAAGTTGTTTTCAGATTTGATGGCTACATTTTTTCCTTTGGCTCTTTGGTTGTATTTGAATTACATATTTATATGAGTGGAGCATTCTTTGGTTATTATCTGTGGCTTTTGTTTTTCGTTGTTTCAGTTCCTACAAAATTTCACAAACGGATCTTTAAGTCTATATCAAATGGTTATATTTCTTTCCCTTCTCTCCTACATTATGTTTTTCAATTTCTTTATAAAATATTGAGGACGATGTTTCGTTTAAGTGTAAGGGAGGGATCACATCATATTGGTTTGTACAATTAATGTTTTGTTTGTTTAATAGTAATTTGATTTATCACAATTTCATCATAGTTTACAAATTGTGGAAAAACAATTTTGATTTTGAACCTTCTTATTATCTATGTTTTCATTTAATTCAATTATTTTAACAATTTGAAATGTTATATGATTAATTCTGACTATTAATTACTAAATGTCTTTAACTCATTTCATAATTTGGATGGCCGATACTTGATTATTATTATTATAATGATATTCCACATATAAAATACAATTTCCTGAGTAATTTTATAACTTCTTTAAAGGAACTTTTATCATTCAAAGAAAAATGAAAAAGAACTAGAATTAACCCTCAAAAGAAAAAAATAAAAATAAAAATTAACATTAATTACATAATTAGTTAAATAAGTAAGAATAATCCACTCCTCTGATCTTTAATCTTATATATGTATAAAAAAGTGTATAAAAAGAAATGAACAATAATAAAATAATAAATATATATGTATATATAAGGCTTGAAATTATGAGTGGGACGAATAGTTGGTTGAGTTATTATGACACAGTTAAGTAACTAGGGGTTATTCACGACAAAATATTCTTTTTTGGGTAAAAAGGTTTACGTGACTTCTCAACTAAACTGCTTACAAATTTAATTAATTTATGTTTTAAGTTACTTCAAGGATGTGAAAGTGTCAAAAGATGATGCATTAAACTCAATATATTTGCCTTTTACATGTAGAATTGATTTTGGGGAATTAGGTTGAAGCTTGAAAAAGAATGAAATGATTTAAATGCATTTCCAATTTTATGTGATTAATTAATTTGATAACATTTCCATGCATCATTATTTTTGAAGGATGAAGAAATCATTTTCAATAATTGCGTTATTAATTTTGAATTGATTTTTTTATTTTTATATCCTATTATGAAATTGATGATAAATTAATTTTCTTAAGGACAAGTAAATGCTTAAGTATGGGAGAATTGTTAGTAGTCAAATTGATTGCATTTTGATTGGTAATTTGTTGAATTATGACCCCTAATTCAATGATTAATTGTTCAATTTATGTATTACTATGTTTAATTTACAGGATGGAGCTTAAAGATGGAGATTGGAGCAAATATTCGACGAAAAAGCTTTATTCCAAACCATCAATCAATGCTCTTGTCTCCTAGCACATGTGGGAGGTTGTTGAAGATGTAAAAACAAACAAAAAACATAGATTTACAAATCAATCAAGGAGAATACAAATCTAGAAAAAAGAGAGGGACACTCTTCCCTTCTCTCTTCTTTGTTCTTAGTAGCATATAGGCTTCAATCACTTTGTATTCGTATTGTATGTTATTTTCTGAGTTTTTGGACATTAGAACTTATTGTTAAGACTCATATTTGAGTCTAAGAATCATCTAAGGGGGTTTCTCAACTCATATTATCATTTTTTTACTCTATTTTCCTATTAATCAAAGTTCTTATGGTTATGCTCATATCAATGAATGTCCTTTGATTTTTCTACAAGATCTCAATGAAATAGATCTTTGTTAGAATAAATAATCCGGTTTAAAGTTCATATAGAAGTCTTTTTTGGATATTTTTGTAACCTCTAAACTTTATTTTATAGCTCATATTTTTGGATCCGTCAAGGCATGTTGCTTAAATTATATATCTTGTATGTTTTGATCAAAATGTATGGCTAAACTGTTTCTATCGCTAAAGATAGGAGTTTTTATTGTTTAAGAGAGCAGACAGACATGTCATAGTAATTAAGTCCTTTTCTCCATTGCATCGACATATGGAATCTTAAATATACTTCTCTTTATTACTTTTGCGATAGGTGCACTTGCCTAAATTATATTGGGTTTCAAAGTAAAATCATTTCAAAACTGTTAAAAGTTTCGAAGTTGTCTAACTAACGCTGCAGACATCGATATATTCCCAATATTACAACTATACTTATCCGGTGATGGCATCAAAAATTTGTTGTTGTCGACCATACACAAAGAAATGTTAAAGTAATATATCTTTTGACACAATAATTACAATTAATTTAAGATCAATTTTTTGGCAAGTGCATCGGTCCCAATAAGTAATATAGGGGAGTATATTTAAGACTCTAAATGTCAATTCCATGAGAAAGTATTTATGATACAAGTACTAAATTAATCTGACTAATTATCTATAGCACACTGAATTGAAAATTAATTAATTATAAGATTAAAAACTTAAATTAAAAAACCTGGAAAGCTTTCAATCAATTGTAAAAAATTTTAAGGTTGTTTTTCCTAATTCAAATTATTCAGTCAAGGCTTAGGTGGTTGATAATTTAATTGATGGATTAGTAATGCATAATTTAAGGTACCTTCAAATCAAGTTATCACTATGGTTAAGTCACTATTAGACTTAGGTAATAAGCCTAAAAATCAAGACGTCTAGTCTTAAAATTCCCTATTTCTAGACAGGCACCCTCATAATTAAACAGAGTTTAGTCATGCACTAATTTGAACTATGTTGTTTATTAATTTACCTAATAACCTAGGTATATTTCTCGGATCCTAGATTATCTAATGACTTTATCCTAATTGATTAGTTTAAGACAAGTACTAAGCATTCAATAAAGAAAGATTAGGTTAATAATTAAGAATTAATGCAATAATTAACGCTTTTAATAGCCTAATCTCAACTGAAATTTATATTAAGAACCTATATTAATCAAAGAGCAAAAGATTAAACATAAAACAATCATAACTTTGATTAGTTCATAAATACAACAATAATAAATAAGATCAAGAGTTAGAATTCACCAAAGAACATTTTCAAATGATAAACTAGCTCTAAGCATGTGTATCAACTACTAAATCCTTGAAACAAACCTGTAAACTTGAATTACAACATATTGAAACAAAAAATAACTAAAACTTAACTTAACATAAGTTTAATATGAAAAAAAAGAAATAAAAGAGTTTGCTACATAAAACTACTTATTCCCTGCCTCTAGAGATGCCTATGCACTTATAAGGAGAAGCTGGAGCCAAGTATAGTAGACAAGTAACCACAAAAATTGGAGAACAAGCTAAAAAACGCATCTACCAGTATTATACAATGGGTGGACTCGAAGTTATATGGCGTTATATAAGTCCTAAAGACTACCGTAAAAGTGTTGTGCTAAGGGAGTTAAACAAGGGTTGCTAGGAGTTAAATGGTGGTCTCATTCACCTACTGTTAGCCTTAAAATGTGATCTTTTCTTGATTTTTTTGCACAATTCTTCAAATATTCACATCAACCTACAAATTAAACATTTCTAAACATAAATTAAACATTTAAGAACTAAAATATGGGCAAATATACATCAAATAACATCCAAAAGTACTATGAATTTTCCTCCTAACAATAGTATTGTCGAAAAGTTGCAGCTCAATCATCTCTAGCCACATGCCATCTAAATTTCAAGATCCAGGGAGTTTCACTATACCTTTTATTATTGGTAACTTAGAAAAGTTCTAAATTTCTGTGTGATTTAAGAGTAAGCATTATTTTGTTGCCTTTATCTATTTTCAGGAAATTGAGGTTAGGAGATGTGAAACTAACTTCCATGCTCATACAATTAAGAGGCCATATGGAGTAATTGAAGATGTGTTAGTAAAAGTAGATATGTTTATAATTCTAGTTGATTTTGTTATGATTGATTTTAAAAGTGAGAGGAATTGTGGTTCGATTTTGGATAGGCCCTTTATAAATATTGATAAGGAACTAGTAGATGTACATGAAAAGAAGCTAGTGTGGAGAATTGGGGTTTAGAAAGTGAAGTTTAGCATGAGCAAATATTTGAAAAAATCGGTAGAGGGTAATACTTGAATGAAAATTAATATTATGGATGAATGAGTGAAGGAAGTAGGAGAGCAAGTTAAGGAAGTTTTAGAAATGTAAAGAGATAATAACGTGAACTAAGAGGAGTTAGATGAGGAGATTAACTAAGAACCTTTATAAGGAACCAAAGCTTCCGCCCCACCCTTCATAGTGAAGCCACCCACGTTAGATTTGAAACCCTTACCTTCTTACCTTAGATACACCTTTTTGGGTAAAGATCATACTTTACCCATTATCATATCCAATTAGATTAACTTGGAGCAAGAGGAGAGAGTGGTAGAGACCATCAAGAAGAGGATGAAAGCTATAGGTTGGAAAATACAAATATTAGAGGGATTAGCCCTAATGTGATGACACATAGGATCAATATTGAAGATAGGTACAAGAATGTAAGGGAAAGGCAAAGAATATTGACCAAACATGCAAGAAGTAATGAAGAAAGAGGTAGTTAAGCTCTTAGATTGTAGCATCATTTATCTAATTTTGGATAGTGAGTAGGTAAGTCCAGTGCAATGTGTGCCTAAAAAGGGAGGCATGATGATGATAGAGAATGAGAAGGGTAAGAAGATATCCACTAAAACCATCACTTATTGAAGAGTATGCATTGATTATAGGAAGCTTAATTTTTCACCAAGAAAGGTGACTTCCCATTACCGTTTTTAGACTAAGTGATTGAAAGGGTAGTGGGTTATGCACTATATTGCTTTAATAATGGCTATTCAAGATATAACTAAGTCTTCTTCTACCTGGAATACCAAGAGAATATAACCTTCACTTGCTTTTATGGCACATTTGCATATCGGAAGATAACCTTTGGCCTTTGTAATGCACCTACCACCTTCCAAAAGTGTATGATGGCCATCTTTCAGGATATGATTGAGAATGTTATGGAGGTATTTATGGATGACTTTTCAGTTTTTACTTATTCTTTTGACTATTGTTTATTGAATTTGGATAGATTTTTACAAATATGTGAGGAGCCCTATTTGGTATTGAATTAGGAGGTCATATGATCTCATGTAAGCAGATTGAAGTAGAAAGAGCTAAGACTGAAGTCATTAAGAAGCTCCCACCTTCTACAAAAATTAAGGGAATCTAAGCATTCTTAGGCTATTCAGGTTTCCATCGACAATTCATCAAGTATTTTTCTCTCATTACTAAATCCTGAACTAATATATTTATTAAAGATGTTCCTTTTGAATTTGATGCTAATTATTTACATGCTTTCGACCAGTTGAAAAAAGAACTATCCTTTACACCAATCTTGACATCATTGAATTGCTCATTGCTTTTGAGATCATGTATGATGCAAGTGATCATCCTATTTGATGTGCACTTAGGCAAAGAAAGGAGAACAAGTTGCATGCCATCTACTATGTAAGCAAAACATTTGTAAGGGCCTAATTAAACTACATTACAACAGAAAAGGAATTGTTTGCAGTGGTATTTTCTTGTGATAAATTTTGCTCATATCTTTTAGGCTCAAAGGTTATCGTATTTATAGATCATGCAACCTTGTATTACCTTTTTTCTAAGAAGGACTCCAAGTCAAGACTTATCTGATAGGTGTTTTTACTCCAAGAACTCAAGATAATAGATAAGAAAGGAGCAAGAAACGTAGTGACGTATAACCTCTCATGCCTTGAAGGAGGGGATAACCAAGAAGAAGAAGAAGAAATCAATGAGTGCTTCCCTAATGAAGCCTTAATGATAGTAACTAATCCTTTCCTCCGATGGTTTGTTAATATTGCAAATTATATTGCAAGTGATATTCTTTCCTCCAACTTTTCATACCAACAAAGAAAGTATATTTTATTTCAATGCACTAATTATTTATCGAATGAACTTATGTTTTATAAGATATGTGCTAATGGTTTGATTTTTAGGTGTGTCCCTGAAGAGAAAATGCTTAAAGTTTTAACCTAGTGCCATAGTTCACTTTATATAAGGAACTATAGAGTAAACAAGATTGCGGCTAGAGTATTAGAATGCAGATTTTATTGGCTGAATTTATTCAAGGACACTAGGAAGTTTGTGCTTCATTGTGATAGGTTTCAATAAGCAGGGAATATTTCAAAAAGAGATAAGATGCCCCTTTTCAACATATTAAATGCTGAAGATGTGTGGGGCTCAAACTTCATGGGACCATTCTCATCCTCTCTAGGTAACTCTTACATTTTAGTTGGAGTTGATTATGTGGCTAAGTGGGCTAAGGCAATAACTGCTCCAACAAATGATGGTAAGGTAGTCCGAAGATTCATTAATAAGATATTCAATATGTTTGAAGTGCCTAGGGCCATTATAAGT
Source organism: Pinacopodium congolense (assembly GCA_028565735.1). NCBI lineage: Eukaryota > Viridiplantae > Streptophyta > Magnoliopsida > Malpighiales > Erythroxylaceae > Pinacopodium > Pinacopodium congolense. The sequence goes on along the minus strand of JAOXYD010237751.1, from coordinate 10,169 downwards.
GATGGAGGAACTCATTTTTGTAATAAGCACTTTGATACACTTTTGAAAAGGTATGGAGTTCATCATAGGGTTGTTACAACCTATCACCCATAAATAAGTGGTCAAGTAGAGGTGATCAATTAAGAATTAAAGAGGATCCTAGAGAAGGTGGAAGTAGTTTAAGGAAAGATTGGGCTATAAAGTTAGATGATACATTTTGGGCTTACCAGACAGCTTTTAAAACCCCTATAAGTATAGTTCCATTTAGACTTATGTATGGTAATGCTTGACCCTTACCTTTAGAGTTGGAGCATAGGGCCCATTAGGCCATTACGAAGTTGAATTTATATTGGAAACAAGAGGAAGAGAAAGGGTTACTGCAGCTTGATGAATTAGAGGAACTAAGGTATGATGCTTATCAAAATTCTAAATTGTATAAGAAAAAGGTGAAGAAGTGGCATGATGCACATATTAAGAAGAAGGAGTTTGAGAGTGGGTACTTGGCACTATTGTTCAATTCAAGACTTAGGTTTTTTCTTGGGAAAATCCAGTCAAGATGGAGTGGCCTATTTAAAGTTGTTCAAGTTTTCAACCATGGAGTCTTAGAATTGGAGAATGATAAAGGCAAAACTTTCAAAGTTAATGGACATAGATGCAAGTCATACCTTGGAGGGACATTTTTTCAAGAAAGGAAAGTGATTTCTTTCCTTTCATTCACTCATCCATGATTTAATTGGTGATGGTCAAGTTAATGACCTTAACTTAACATGTTTTTCTTAGCATGTTTTGCTTTTAGGTTCTTTGTTTTTATTAACTCTTATTTATTAATTTTATTTGGTATTGATTAATTTTTACCTCATTTTTTTATCTCTAATCTCTTAATGTTTAGGTGATCAATTGAGTGCTTGATGATTACTTGGAAGTTAGAGGAATCATAGCTTGGAGAAAAGCTAAATGAGGAGAGAAAAAAGCATAAAAGAGGCCAAGAAAGGACACGATGCCATGATCATTGCACTACTTTCTTGAACCTGCTACCATGATCGTGTCCTACACATGATGGGAGGGTTTTAAACCCTTCCCCTTCACTTTATTTTCATTCTTTTGCACTCCTTTTCTCTCTTACACACACCCCTCTCCTCCTAAACTCCCAAATTCCATCAATTTTCACACCAAATCTTATGATTTTGTGAAGTTTTTCCTTCATTCTTCCATCTATTTCATCTTATTTCCACTTTTTACACATCAATCAAAAGTTTTTTTGCTTCACCCACCCCTCTTCTCTCTAACTGGATTTTTGTTTCTCTCTTTATCTATTTTTGCATATTTTTTTCTCTTTACATGGCACCAAAGAAGTAAAAAACTATTCAATAAAAGGAATACTTGAAGCAATATGTTTCAAGAGAAGGATTACATGACAGAGTGGACGATTGCAGGTTTACCTTCCCCATCTTCCATGAATAAGAAGGTACCAAATTTCTGATTTTAAAGGTAGAACTTTAATGCCTCCTAGGTTCTTCAATTTTTCCTTGTTGCATCACCTAGGATTAAAAGAAAGAGATAAGAATTTGGTTACATAAATTGGGTGGCAATAATTTATTCACTGTGACCTTGTTAGCTATCCTAGATTAACAGTAGAATTTTACGCCACTCTTCAAATTGATGCTATAAACTTGGATGTATTTAGGTTTAGGCTGAATGGTGAAGCTTATAAATTAGATTATAGAGTGATGTGTTCCATGTTTAATTTTTTTTAAACTAAATTGGTTAATCATCGTACCACATTTAATGTTAAAAAACATTGGAAGCATCTTACTAGTGATTTAACATTTAACTCTAAGAATGCACTAGAAACCTTGATTAGAAGCACTAAACACTTGCTTTCATATGCTTAACTATCTTCAATAAAAATGAAAGAAACAATTGTTCAACATAAGAATTGTTCTTTCTTTGGAGCATAGATCATAAGCTTAAAATAAACACACCGTAAAGAATATTTGTATCCCTAGCTATCAATGCCACAAAAAGTACCTCTCAAATTGGTTTAGAATTTATTATTGTTGCTTTTTCAAAACATTATAATGTGAATTTAGAGGGTGTACGTAAATAAGAACTTGATTATTTTTTATGTAAAACAATTACGTAGACTTAGTTTCTAGAACACCATTCAACAGAGCTTTGGAATCCCTAATCTATAACTTCTTTCAAGAGCAAGAAGGGCAAAGACGGAACCACCCTCTCAATTTCCATGCTATATAAGCTCTTACCATAAGGATGGAGGAGAACAATAGAAGGATGGAGCTCTGGATAGATGCAATGGAGTCCCAAATAAAGTAGGTGCACAAGCGACAATGCCACACCAATAAGAATCTTCTCAAATTCTTCCAAACTCAAAACACCCATGTTCCGTCACCCATGCCCTCTCTGCTTCAATCACCATTATAATTTATTTCCTTTTATCTACTTTATTTTTATGTTTTGCATATGATTGAGTTGATTGTTGCTTCATATTAGGATCTTGTTTATTTTTTGTGTTGTGTTTTCTTCTCTACAATGAGGACAATTTGTTATCTAAGTGTAGGGAGGAAAATTATTTATATGCACTTTTTATGAAAATTTGTCCTAATTTGTATACTCCCCTAGTGGTCATTTAGGAAGAGAGAGAGTAGTGACATAAGTTCACAAAACAAATGAACAAGTAATTCAATCACTGCTCCACTAACTCCTAAGGTGAAAAAAATCAAAAGAAAAGAAAGGAATTAAGAGTAGAACCAAAAGGCTAGTTGTGAGTGTGATTTAACTAAGTAACTGGGGGTATGCCTTGAAAAACATACACTATCGCATAAAAAAGCCACATGACATTCCAAATTTGCTTAAAAAGCATCACTTAGTCGAGTAACGGGAGATGTACTTCTAAAGATGTACACAATCACATTAAAAAAACTAGGTGGTTGTTCTTATCAAATGTAAAAATTGAAGTATAAATGAAAATAGAGACAACTATGGATATTTTCTTTTGAAATCAAATCATTTCATGAATGATTACCTAGCGATAGCGTACCTTCCACTTGGTAATTGAACATATTGCATGCTTACATTTGTCATGGATGTAAAGATAGGAATACAATGCCTTAATTAACATGCATTTTCAATATAAAGACAATCATGATGTAAATGGAATAAGTGAGTATTTTGAATCTTCTTGAATGATTAGCATTCTTCGATAATTCAATTTCATAAGATCGCTTTCCATTGTTGCATTCAAGCTTTCATTCATTGTTGCATTGTGTGTCCATTAGGTGCTATGTGTGTCCCTTACATTTAAAGTTTTATTTTAGGACAAGCAAATATTTAAGTGTGAGGAAGTTGATATTTGTGTTTTAGGAAAGGTTTTCCTAGTTGTTTTTAGTTTGATTTTACATGTTTAGGTTAGAATTGATGTGTTAGAACATAGTTTGTTGTCCTTTTGTTATTATTGTTTATGTTTGTATTTTTTGGGTTTTAGTGATGATCTTGGGCATGATTTGGATCTTATTGGTGTGTATGCTTAATTTGTTTTCAATTAAAGAGGAAATAGGGAAAAAAAAAGGAAAAGAAGAATAAGAGAAGCTCAAACTAACATCATTTTCAGTACAGCTTATTTTGCTTATGTATTATGTGCATTTTTATAGCTCAAAATTTTATGAAATTTTATAGGTGTAAGAACATCATAAGAAGAATCTGCATATCAAATTTCTTGACCATCAAAGGTGTATAGAAGAAGTTATAGCAAAACCATCGAGAAGAGTAGGAAGTTGGAATTTTTAAGGAACAAATAAAGAGAAGTGAAGAATTGAAGCAAGACTGGTCACAATCATAGCCTAGTGATCCTGAGGCTTACCCTAGAACCACTAGACAAAATTGGGTATTTTGGTCATTTGGAGGGCTCAAAACATTAGGTGTCATCATTCCAATCAGAGGAGTTTTCGCTAAGAGGCAAAACACATAGGAGGGAGGATTTCAAAATGGGATAAAACAAGATCATCATCCACCATCATCAAGAACATCACACTTATAGAAATTCCAGCTCAAAGGAAATGAGAAGAGAATAGTGGCACTTCTACTAGTTTTTGTTTCATCTTCTCTTTTACTATCTTTTGTTTCGATATTATGCTAGTTGAACGATTGTTTAACCTAAATAATATTGTAGGAATTGCTTTTTGAACTATTTTGTTAAACTCATCTTGTTGATTTAATTAATGCATGTTTATGATGATTGTTATGCTTAAACTACATAATATATTGATAGACTAAGATGGGTAAACTTGTGTTGAGAGAGATCTTGATTAATTAATTTATTTCCTATAAGATTATTTCATAACTAGTTGAATGATTAGGATAAGTTTTGTAGATTGAGAGTTGTAAGACTAATCCTACTTAATTTGCCTAGGGAAACTTAGTTACGCCTTGAAAGATGGCGACTAAAACATTGGAATATTTTGGGCTAAACATAATTAAATCAACAAGATAAGAGGGAAATAAAATAGAGATAAAATTGATTCCTAATATTTAATCTTAAATCCAAAAGTTTCTACACATTGCTATTTTTAATTTCTCATTATTAAGTTGTCTTGTTTTAGTTTATTTTTCAGTATTTATTGTTTGAAATTGTGCCTTAGACAAGGTTTAATTTGAATTAAGTGGTGACTAAACCTAATCTTTGTGGGAAGATATCTATTTTACAAAAAGTTTATGACTCGTGCACTTGTAGTATTAATGTAAGACAGTTAGTTCTTTTGTTAGCGAATCAACAAACTCTAAAATAGCTTACTGTAGAAAGGTTCATGTTCAACAAGAACTAGAATTTGAATGGCTGGGAGATCTTAGTCAGATTGTCTCTTTGGGCATTCTAGTAAAAATTTGACATTGCCTTCCTTAAGCCCATGTATAGGGCTAAAACTACTAGGCTAGGAAAAGAAGAGGGACAGGGTTGTTACTTGCCTCACGGCATCTTCACTAGTGCCTTATGTAGAGGAAACCTTGTCAAAAGGTTTGATGGGGATTTTTTAGGCTTATACTAGGAAGTTGGCGCAGTATCTACAATTTATCAATTATTAACGGATAGGAATATTGTTAGAAAAAAGAATATAGGTAAATGGAACTAACCTTCTAATACTTGCTATTGTCGTTTCCTGTGTTGGGGGCGTAGATCTAAAAGGGAACCTTTCGTCTACAGAATTACGAGTGGCTAGAACTAATCCAACGAATAATTGTCTCTCTCTGCATCTTTATTAGCTTAGTTTTCCTCTCTCAAGTTTTTTAATGAAAAGATGCTCAAAAATTGTTTATAAAGTGTTCTTAATGATGGGAAAGATTGTGTTTTGCATAGTGATAATTGTGACCCGCGACCCGCACCAGCCCATCCCCCGCGACCAACGCCAATGCCTCAAGCTTGGACACAGAAGCCCCAGCCAGATCTGCTCCCCTCTAGCTGGGCCAACAGACGCTCGCCCAGCCCACCTCGCCAGGCTCCAACTCGCGCGTCAACGCCTAGACCAGAGCCTCTGAGCTTGGGCCGCACATTTCCTTCACTGGACCCGCGCCACTCCAGTCCATCCAACTACTTCCCTCAACCCAGCTCCTCTCCATGGTCCAGCTCCTCTCTTCCAGGCCAGACTTCAACAGCAGACCCACAGAAAGCCCTCCTTCCAGTACAAAGCTGCAGTCCATATCCAAGAAGCAAAACCTAGACAACAATTAATAAAAGAAACACAAACAGCCCTAAGCAAGGAAGTTCTAGATAGTAACACATACCAGAAAAGAGGCGTAAGACAGAGAACATATTGGATAGCAACAGAGTTGGAGGCGCAGGGAGAGCAGCAGTCGGACAGCAAATAAGAAAAGGAAGGGAGAGCCACACAGAAACAAGAGGAAGGCAGCAGAAAACACAGAAAAATAGGAGCTTCGGGCAGCCACCTTGGAGAGCAAATTTCAAGCCAAACACTTTAAGAGTTCTATCAAGTTCTTTATTTTATTTTCTTTTTAGTTTTCTTGTTATTTTTATTTTTATTTTTATTTTTATTTTTACTTTTATTTTTATTATGTTTTGCATTTTAATGAATATAGACTTGATGAAATTTATTTTTATTAGTATGTGTGGCTAAAATATTTTTAGGATTTGTTATTTGAATTATTTGGTACCCTTTGGTTTTTAATTTAATTTTTATAAATATTTGTGTTGTTTATTGTGCATAAACCCTATAACAAATCGAGAGAGTGAGTTGGGTAATTTGTGTTAGATGTACAATAAGAGTTGGCATTTAATCGACCTATAGATAATAAGATATTAATTTATTAGGAAGATATTTCAATAAATTAATAGACTGTCTATATGATAGCTTCATATCTAGTTAAATATCTAGGAAATGCTTTGCATGTCGAGAGATCCCAAAGTTAATCATAAATTATTTAGCTAGTGACATTTAATTGCACCTTGAGAGAGGGTACCTAAAATATGAGGAAATCTTGGGCTAAATATAAATTAGATTAATTAACCAAAGGGAAACAAATAAGGATAATGACAAATCCTATGCTTAAATCTTGTTTTTCTCCGAATTTTCTATTTGCTGTGTTGCGATTGGTTGTGTTGCTCGATCCTGCTTCCAAATCTATCTGTGCCTGATTTATTTGTTTTTTATTTTACTTTATTTGCTTAAAGCGATTTCTTGAACAAAGTGTAAACTGAATTAATAGGATGTCTAGATACAATCCTTGTGGGATCGATATCCGTTCTTTACTACAAGTACGACCCGTATACTTGCGGTTTTAAGCGTAAAACTCATAGTTGTTAGTTTGTTTTTCGAATTCTCAACAATGGCATGGCTTCCTAAACATCTGCTTATTTAGAGACATCCCAATTAGAGTCTTGCATGCTATTTGGTAGGCCATAGAGCATCGTTAAAGCAAAAATAATCCCATCTCTTTTGTTAGCCCTATGGTACCCAAGAGGGGGGTGAATTGGATGTTTAAAAAATTCTTGTGGAAATACAACATTTTAAACACCTTAGGCCAATTTAAACAATATGAAAACTTTAACCAAAAATTCAACCTATATGCAATGTCAATTCTTATGCAAATATCAATCAAATTCAAACAATAATAAAGCAAACACAAATGCAAAAATATAAAAGAGATAAAGTAAGAGAAGAAAACCAAGATTTATAGAGGTTCTCCCACCCCAAAGATAGACTATGTCCTCTCTCCAACTACTTGTTGGCAATTCACTAACAACTAATCTTACTTTAATTGGGCAAAGAGTAACCCTTACAATAATCTTAGTTAAAGGCCAAGAGGAACCTTTACAATAATCTTGATTCAAGGCCAAGAGGAATCTTTACCAATCTTAATTCAAGGCCAAGAGGAACCTATCACAATCTTGATTCAAGGTCAAGAGGAGCCTATCACAATCTTGATTTAAGGTCAAGAGGAACCTATCCAACAATGTTGAATTTAAGGTCAAGAGGAACCTATCCAACAATCTTACTTAAATGGGTGAAGAGTAACCTGAAAAACACAATCAAATTATACAATCTTTGTCCCACATGGACAGCCCCTAAACCAAGCTCCTTTGAGCTTTAGAACAAGCTTATATTGCTTATGACAACCTTGATCAAAATCAACACAAGTCAAGGGCTCAAATGGAATAAATGCAATAGGGAATGTCAATGCACAATTAAGGCCTAAAACAATCCAATTCATAATCAATTATTAATGCAATTCAAATCTTAATTTCTACAGGCCAAGAGTAACCTAAAAACTCTATTTTAAATGGAAAAGAGTAGCCAATAACACAACAACAATTAATACAAATCAATTCCCACAATTTAAGTCACTAAACACACCTTCTATGGTGTTTCTTTAATGCTCATGCAATAAACTCAATTTTGAAAATTCTAGAGGCAAATAAAAATTATAACAAGCCTCCTAACACTTTAATAGATCATAAACAAATAATTTCATCCAAAAAAATCACAGATAAATTTGCAAACAATCAGATTCAATTAATATCAACATAAACTATCTAAATATGGAACCTATATGCAAGCTATATTTTTTAGCTTATGTATCAACTAATTTAACCAATCAAATGATGCAAAATAAATGCAACTAACCTGCTGGAACCTTAATCAATCATTTAACAATCAATTACCACAATAAATACAATTTTTACAGATCAATCGAATAAATAAAATCAAGCTTAAAGCTAAGATTGTCAAACCTAGACAATTTTGAGCAACCTACAAAACTCAAGCTCAAAGAAACAATATAATCAGTTAAAAAATTAAAAAAAATATTATCACACTCCTAGGACCTTAAAGAAAACTTAAAACAATAAATTTGCACACCCAAAAACAATTTTTGAACTTAAAATTGAAGTCAATAAAGAAGCTGTAGAGAAAACATGTCAATTTGGACAGTTTTGAGAATTCTTTGTTCTTTAAGTTCAAACACACAATTTGAGTGCTTAAAAATTAAAGTAAAAGATCCTATGCACTCTTGAAATCTTAAGAAAAATGTCTGTAATAATTTTGAATCAATAAAAATAGTTTTGCAAGCTCAAAATTGAAAACATAGCAATTCAGATAATTTCAACCAAAAACAGAGCCAATTTTGGTATATTGATCTTTGAAAGCTTGAAACAAATGAAATAATGAATCAAAAATTCAAATAGAAGTTTTCTGAGATTAATCTATATCTAAACGAATAGAAAACATAAATTTTACATCACAGGAAACTGATTTTACAGCACTAAACTATAGATTGAATAAAAACTGTATAGAAAATGAGGAAGGCTTTGAATAATTGAAATATTGATCTTTGTAATGTTGTTTTTAGGGCATCTAAACTTATTAAAACAGTTTGGGAATGTTATATATAGTGTTGGGAGAGGTTAGGAGTCATTAGAAACAAAAAGTAGCCTTTTGAGAGGTTAAAAAGTCATTTAGTCCAAAACCCCAAAACTAGCCGTTAAAGTATGTGAGTAAAACGGCGCCTTCTAGGCTGATCAATGGCGTCGTTGTTCATAGAACACACCGCCGTTGATACTCCTATACAAGAGGGGGATCATCAGGGTGTCATTAATGAAGATCATCCTACCATTTATGTCTAGAAAATATGAGAAAAACACTTCAAACCAACTCCAAAACATTCCAAAAAAATTCCTAACATTAAACAACACTTCAAGCAAGTTTTAAAGCATAATTTAAGGCTGATTAAATCATCAAAACATTTTAATAAATTCAAAACATAATAATTGCCTTGATTATGAAAGTTTTTCATTTTAACCAACTTTAAAACCTTTTTAATCACTTCATATATCATTAGTTCATAACACAAAGACGTTCAAGTAAATTCAAACATACATAACCAACACATAAGCAATATTTTAATGCACTTTAACATATCAATAAACATACATTAAATCAATTACTCACAATCCAACTTAATTATGAAACATATGGCCATAATGCCATTCTAATTCAATTACTAAAATGTCAAAGCCACAATCAAGTTTAAGTAATCACTAATACCACAATTCAGCTTTTATTTGCCTATATGCAAATGTTCATGCAAATGTGAGAGCCCTTTTCAAGCATTGAATTAGATCAAGAAGACTTACAACTTAAGACTTTTCTTAATCCTAACCAAGCTTGATCTTCTTTCATTTTATCTTCAAGATTCTCTTCGTCTTCAATCTTGATCATCACTTGATCTATCAACACTTGAACTTTATCATTTGATCCTTGATATCCAAGCTCTTCATCATCGCCTTTCTTATCTTCAAGATGGCTCTTCTACCTTAGACTCCACGCATATGCTCTTGCAATTTACACATCAACCTATCTTATAAACATCAAAGACATAAATATTAGTAAGAATAATGTTTTTTCATCATCAAAACATATGATTAGAACCACCTTGGTTCAATAGTCTCCCCCCTTTTGGTGATGACAAAACATGTGATATTAAGAGCATATAAAACAAATATCATGTAATTTCATCATTCACTAGAAATGATATGCATCTCTCCCTTTATTTAAAACTGACATTCAATCTTAATATCACACTTATCTCTCTCCCTTTTTGACATCATCAAAAAGGATGATCAATTGTAATTCATTCTTAAAACATAAGACCAATTGTGACTAATGCAT
>JAOXYD010237731.1:0-17373 GCA_028565735.1 Pinacopodium congolense | reverse complement strand
ACCATCCCGTGCTCTTTGTGTTCATACACTTGAAAACACACAAGGGAAAGTATCAAAAACTCTCAAATCAAAGTCAACCAAACTAAACAAGATGCTAAAATAAGCTATCCCTGGCAACGGCACCAAAAACTTGTTTGTTCATAAAACAAACTACAAGTTTTATCCTCAAAACTGCAAGTATGCGAGCGTACTTGTAGTAAAGAAAGGATATCGATTCCACCAGGATTGTATCTAGATACCCTATTAATTTGGCTAACACTTTGTTCAAGAAATCGATTTAAACAAATAAAATAAACAACATAAGTAAAACGCAGATAAATTGAAAGAAAAAGTGAGTAACACAATCAATCGCTAACACTGCAAACTAAAATTCGGAGAAAAATCAAGATTCAAGGATAGGATTTATTTTTATCCCTATTTGTTTCCCTTTAGTTTAATTAATCTAATTTATATTTGGCCAAAGATTTCCTAATATTTTAGCTACCTCTCTCAAGGTGCAACTAAATGTCACTAGCTAAATAATCTAGGATTAACTTTGGGATCTCTTGAAATGCAAAGTCTTTCCTAAACTTTCAACTAGATATGAAGCTATCATATAGTCAGCCTATAAATTTATTGAAATCTCTTCCTAATAAATTAATAACTTGTTTTCTATAATTTTATTAAATGCCAACTCTCGTTGTACATCTAACACAAATTACCCAACTCACTCTCTCGATTTGTTATAAGGTTTAAGCTCAATAAACAACACAAATATCCCTAAAATTAAATCAACAACCAAAGGTTCCCAAATAATTCAAACAACAAATCCTAAAAATATTTTAGCCACTCATAATAAAAAGAAGTTTAATCATATCCATATTTTCCAAAATGTCAATCATAATAAAATAAAAAATAAATAAAATAAAATAAATCTAAAGAGAAAATATAAAACTTGATGAACTCTTAAAATTTTGGGTATGTGTGGAAAAAGCTTAGAGTGGCTCTCTTTTTGCTTCTATTCTCGATTTCTGTCCACTTCTCTCTTGTATCTGCATCTGCGTCTCGCTTCTTTCCCTCACCGCTGTATCCCTGTTGATTTGATATGCACATCTCAATTTTGGCGTCTCCCCTTATGTCTAAATGCTACTTGTCTTTTTTTTCCTAGGGCTATTTCCTTTTTTTGGTTTTATTAGCCACTATGTCTTAGTCTTGTGGGCTTGGACTGCTACTTCTTCCTTGGGTGTAGGTGTAGACGGGTTAGTTTCTTAGAGAAGCTTGATCCATGCACATCTAGTCCTAGCAGGTGATCCAAGAGGCACAGTAGCCTAGGCGCATAAGCTTACCAGGCGAGCGGGTGAGTGAGTCCAGCATGTGGGTGGGATGCGGGCTGGTCCATCTTGCAAGCTCTCCAAGCGTTGGGTGCAGGGCATCTTAGGCTAGTACAAGTAGGGGGTCCAAACGCATTCTAGCTCTCCAGCAAGTGAACCAGCTCGCCCTTGCCAGGCGGTCCAGCAGTCCACACGGGAAAGGCTTATGCAGGCAAGATGCGAGCTCACATGCACAGGTCCATGCACAGCAGTCCAGCTCTCCAAGCTAGTTGGTCAGATTCCCAGACGTGGGCTCCAGTCAGCAGGCAGGTCCAGTGGTTCTTCTCTTGGTAGTGCAGTCCTCTCCTTGGGCTTGGGTAAGCTCCTTTGAGCTCATAGTTCATTCTTCATCCTTCACTCTTCTTCTTTCATTTGAATTTCAAGTTTCTTTCTTTTTTTTTCAAACAACAAATTTCAATTTTTAATTTCAACTTTAATTTATCCTACACAACAAATAAATACACCAATAAGATTTAATTCTAACCCAAAATTAATAATTAAATAAAAAAACACAAAATAAAAATAAAAAAACTTAAATAATCAAAACTTACTCCAAACTAATACCAAACATAAACAAAACAATAAAAAAAATTATACTAAACAAAAGCATATAAACACAAATCTTAAACACAATAATATCAACCTATTATGCAAGAAACATATCCTAAACACTTAAAAAAACACATACTAAAGCACAATTATCGTTACCAAGGGCACTTATACCTTTTAAAAGGATCTTCAATGCATTATGAATCATACCCTTGATGAAATTCCAATTAAAACACCTTTTATTAGCAAAATACTAAGATAAATGATCAAGTATTGCAACTTTATGCCTAGGAACAAAAGAAGAAACACCTAGAAAATCCAAGCTTTCTAATGACATTCCACTTAACTTAATCTCAACAATCTCATCACAACTCCTATTTCAAGGTTCCTTAATTAACTAAGAAGATTTTCATCTCCATTAATGCTCTTTTCATCATGAATTTATCCATTTCTTCATCAAATTACAAACCTAAAATTCCTACATTATGGGCTTCTACATCATTCATAGTTACATTTACAATTCAAGAAAATTAAACCCTAAAGTCATAAAGTGATTCATCACTCTCCATGGCTTGTTCATAAGATTATCATGGTTCATTAATAACACTTATTATAGAAGGCCAAGGCTCATTAAAATCTATATCATTGTTTTCTTGACACATGGAATTCAAATTGGTCAAGATTTCTACATAAGTATCAAGATTGTCCAAGTTAAGATCTTGATCGGTATTAATGCACTCATAAATTTCATTATCATTCCAAACACAAGACATTGAAAACTCTTGCATACCACTCTCTAAGTTACAAGGTTCTAGAGAATTTGATTCATATGGAGTTGGTTGGGGAGGGTCATCAGGAAGCTCTTGCATAAGATTGGCTAATAATTCCTCTCTCCAATTTGGACAAGAAGCTTTCAACTCAGCCATAGTAGGTTGAGGTTTAGGTGGATGTCTAAACAAACTTTAATTAACAAAGTCATAAATTTAATCATTAATATCACTTTAGGGCTCCTCGGAATAGGAAAAAGATTATTATTGCTCATGATAAGATGATGCACAAGGGTAATCATAGTAATTCATCAAGTCAAGGGTATAAAGGTAGCTAAATTGATCATAATTGCCATTTCCCCAATAATTCCCATGACTTCAAGCTCATACAATTGGTGATCATGTCAATAGTCATCTTGCCTCCACATCTTTACAACGTTTAAAGCTAAACACTAAAAGATGCTCCACCACTCAAACAAAACAAAAAACAAACACATAAAAGCAAATACCATAAGAAACAAACAAATAAAGCACAAGAATACAAATATAAACAATATTTACACCTTAGAGAAATTGACGCCAAAATATTCCTAATATCACATAATATTTAGTTCCTCGAAAGTGGTGCCAAAAACTTGCTGGGTTAATTTGCTATCACTAATTATCCTCAAATTAATCAATAAATTCACATGCAATTTCAATGCAAATCCAAATCAACTAACGACAGTGTATCGGTCGCAAGTAATAAAGTGGAGTACATTTAAAACTCCGGAATGTTGAACCCATGGATAACTGATTGAATGACTTCTAAAGTAATTAGATTACAATTATCTAAGGAACTTAAGAGCTTTAAATTAAAAAGGGTTAGTTGATTCAATTAAATTGAAAACACCTTAAAACTTTCCTAACAATATTATAGATTCCAAATTGCTTAATGATTACTTAGCATAGAATTAGGCTTCAAATGATTAATTGAATTATAAATTAGATTGAAATGACTAATTTAAGGCCTTCACTAAATCAAGACAAAGCTATGGATAAATAAATACCTTATCTCTAACCCTCCTAAATTGATCTTTGGTTATTTCATCAATTAATAAGCATTAGGTTTAAAGTTTAAGAAGTTTTAATCATAAAAACCATATCTAAGATTAGTGCCCTCATGATAATCAATGTAGATTTCTCGGATCCTTGAATTAAACCATGTTGTTTACTGAATTTCCAATAATTAAAATAGATATTTTCAAATCTTTAATCATCATATTTCAAGTCGACAACCCAAAATAAGATTTATGATATCAAATAAATAAAGATTGACATTTAATCATGTTATGGACGCTTAATCAATCCATTCAAGAACCTTTCCTAAGCTAAAGAACAGACTAAAAACATTAAAAACCATAAGAAATAATATATTCAAGCATTAAACATATGTTATTGAATAAATATCTAAAAAGGAGTAAGAAAACAAGTAATTAGAGGCTTAGATTGGACCAAATGATGCTCCAAATAGATAGACAACCTTCAAAACTATTTACAAATGCCTGGAGATCCTTAATACAAATAAAAACACCAATAACATATTTGGAAAGGAAATAAAAAGGAAAGACCTAACCTAGTGATAGGCTTGGAATTTATCATCTTTTCATATCAATTTTATGCCAAATTAATGTTCAATTTCTCCAACTTGATGTTGAAGTGTCTAAGTATCATTTACATTCATGTATATGTAGATTGGAAGCCAAAACATCAAGAAAATCCAAGAAATGGCTATTGAAATTATGGAATTTAAACTAAAATTTTTTGGTGCTATAACCCTGCAGTTTTGCTCTTCACCCAGCCATTCTACCCCCAAAGCTAGTGACTAAAACTGTGGTGTTCTTCAAGCGCCATTTAACTTTAATCAAGTTTCGTTCTAGTAGTAGTCACACATTTTTCAGCTCCAACTTGTGCTACAATTTTTCCCACTTGTTCCTACTTGCAGCCAACATATATAAGAATGTCTAAAGACTAGTTTTGCAGTAGTTAACATGAATTTGAAGGGGGAATTCAGGTCAAAATAGATTCTCTCCTTCTTCTCCTTAGGTTTTAGGTTTTGTCTTTCCTTTTTCTTTTCCAGATCTTGTATATTGTAATTTTAGGTTGTTTTAAGGATTCTCATGAGTTGTTTAAGGCTATTAGAGGTTGCCTAATGCTTTATATCATCAATTGGTGAAATCTAAACCCATTCTTTACATTATTTCATCTCTTTGTTCATATTTGTGTAAGAACATAGCTTGTTTTTATTGTAATTCGAGTTTCTTGTATGTTTATGATGTTTTGAGCTAAATTATATCTTTAGACAGGTCCTTAAATGTCTTGATGCATGATTAACACATAATTGGATGATAATCTTTGAATATGTGAGTGTTTACTGCTTATTTTAGGTTGGTCACTTAAGATATGATTAAAGATGGTTTAGGATCTGGTAATCTCTACCTAAATTATTGGAAAAATCTGTAAACAACATGATTTAATCCTTAGATTCGAGAAATCTAACTTAGTTATCATGTGATAGGGTTAAATTATATCATATTTTTATATGTATTTCAATATGAATTTAAACTCTATTTTATTTCCTAAATGCTCATTTTGTGTTCATATTATATTTTGATGCAGATTTAATTGTTAGACATAAATTTATATAGAAAAGAAATAATTTGAAGCAAAGAAGAGGAGGTTTGCAATTAAATTAAAAGCATAACCTTGGTTTTTCATTAATAAGCTCTAAAACATCCATAAGGATGAAGACAAAACAAAGGAGCTCATCAACACGTATAAACTCTTTTAAGGTTAAAACAACAGTGTTTTAAAGAGGCAGAACTTGAATTTGTTTTAGGAAAAAAAAAAAGCAAAAAGACCTAGAGGAGGCTTGGCTAGGGTGGACGGCTACTCACATAGACAATAAGAAATAGAATAGAGATAGAGAGATTTTCTGGAAAAGGAGGGAGACATATCAAACTAGGAGAGTTATAGGCAGTTTTTGTCTTGTTCTCAATCATTGGGAATGAGTTTTCCTTAAGGGATTTTGGCATTGAAGGAGCCAAAATCTTGGCAAGATAGTTTGGATGGTTGCTCACATGGAAAAAAAGAAAAGAAAAGAAGAGTTACCTTGAAGCTTGGCTAGAAGAAGTGTGAGGAGCTCATCTAACAAGGTTGTGGGCATTTTTTGTCTTCTTCTCGACACATGGGACTGA
This sequence comes from Pinacopodium congolense, assembly GCA_028565735.1. Lineage (NCBI taxonomy): Eukaryota > Viridiplantae > Streptophyta > Magnoliopsida > Malpighiales > Erythroxylaceae > Pinacopodium > Pinacopodium congolense. The sequence goes on along the minus strand of JAOXYD010237731.1, from coordinate 11,472 downwards.
AGCTTTGCTGAATTATTGTGGATGGCACAAAGGAACATCTCTCATGGTGTAGGTCTTGGTCAAGAAAAATGGTTGGAGACCTTGCCAATGTTGGAGCTGAATGCATCAAACAAAGAGAATGGAGAGGAGCCTTTACCTTAGTCAAAAAATTGTGGCTCGTACATTGAATTCTCTCTTAATTTTGTTTTCATTTTTTCATTTTAGGTTCATAATTTGACCATAGCTTAATTTTTTGTTTTCAATTTAATTATTTTACATTTATGATGACCGAATCCTTGATAGTTTATCTAATGTTTTGTTACTCTTCTTTTCATGGCCGAATCTCATGTCCTTCATGGCAGAATTTCATGCTTTAATTTTATTTCTAGCCTTTATTCTCATTGTTTGATCCATGAGTTTATAATTTCATATTTATTTTGACCAAGTATTAAGTTATTTAAAGTTTTATTTCATATAGTTTCATTTATCCATAGAATGATTGGTTCATCTATGTTTAGTAGTTAGTTTTTATGAATGTTCTTAAGTTTTAATTCATTAAAATTTTAGTTTTTGTTTAATTTTTATAATATAAAATTTTTATTTAAAGTGCTAAATTAAGTCTAAGTTAATTAAGTTGTATATAATTGCCCATTAGTTGAAATAACTTAAGTTTCCATTAGGTAAGGTGTTGAATTTTGACTTCTTTCATTAGTGTTAATTTTCTAGCTTTTATCTTACTTGTTTAAGCTTTGGATTTTAATATTTTTCAGATTTTTTTTTGTTAAAATTCAGATTGGGTGAAGTTTTTTTCCATGGAGTTTGATTTATTCTTAGTGCCCTTAGTTAATTGATGCTTGGAAACTAAAAATTTGTGCTTGTTTTTAGGTCTTAGTTCAAGTAATTTCAATTTTTGTTCAAGTAATAAAGGCTGGAATTTTTGGTCAAAATATTAATTTGAGTTTTGTTAAATTAGGTTTTAGTTAAAAAATTAATATCTTAGTTAATTTAAGTTTGTGTTAGTTTAAGTGTTCAATTATGTTTTTCATTAAGTGTTTCAAATTTTCCAGCTTTTCATTTATTTAGTTAAGTATGATTTATGTTCATTTAATCTTTGTTTTAAATAGCTTAATCATGTGTGGATAGTTCTCTTAGGGGTTTAGAGATATTAAAAGGATGAAGGGATGAAAATTGTAGGAATGGAGTTGAAGTTTGCTTTATTTGGTGCTTATTTGTCTAGGTTGGTTTGGGATTTAAATTAAATATCATGAATTAGGAGTTGCTTTTAGGCTAGATCACCCTTTAGGTAACTTTCTAATATAAAAGTTAGGGTTGAGCGTATGATACGTAATAGTCCATAGCAATTCCCAAAAGTAGGAATAAGTTAGTTAAATTTGTTAAGATGCTTAATCAACTAACCTAGGGTCTCATATATTTAGGTTACACCTTCCAACCTTGTAAGTAGGTGGCCTAAGTTAGTCATTCCTTAATAACTAAAGCGTCTTCACTATTAAATCTAAAGAGCTTGTTCTAGGTTACAGATGGGGATATGGGCATTTCTAGAGATTGTTAGATTTGTTTAATTTAGAAGAATTGAGGGCTTGAGGGCTTGAGAGCTTATTTGAGCCTATAGGCTAATACCATGACTAGAATACCTCTTATTTAGATTCAAGGATCAATGATCATCCCTAAATCCTAAAGATATCTCCAAGACACTTCTTTTCTATTGTTATTAGTCTTGTTAAAATTTGCTTTGTGTTTGTCTCTTTGTTTGTATTCATTGTATCTTAGCTCATTTCGCTTTCATCTCTTCAAGTTGTTTTCTTTTCTTTTTCTTGCAACATTTGAAATAGCATTTGCATTCGACTCTCTGTGGTTCAACCCTAGCTCACCATTACTTTATAGTTTAGGTAGTTAGGAATTTATTATTTGGTATCTTGCGACGAGCTCATCCTCACGATAATACTAATCCTAAAGGGAAATTAGGATTAGAACTTCTTAAACTTTAAGCCTACTGCCTATTAATTGATGAAATAACCAAAGATAAATTTAGGATGGTTAGAGATAAGACAATGACTTATCCATAGCTTGTCTTGAATTAGTGAAGGTCCTAAATTAGAGATTCCAACATTTCATAACTTACTTAAGTCATTTGATGCCTAGTATTTAACAATTTAATCATTTGGTAATTCTTAGACAATTTGGAATTTAATTACAAAGTTGGAAAGCTTGTAGGTGTTTTTAGTTTTTTCTTGAGTCTATCTAACCCTTTAGTTTTAAGCCTTTGGTTTCCTTACATAATTGTGATCCAATTACCTTAATGGTCATCAATACATATTCTCCCTATGGGTTCGACATCCAGAGTCAGCTAAATCTCTGAATTGGGAGCTCTAATATATGTTAACTTGCACAAAATTAGGTTTGCTAGCTTCATATATGTGTCCTCTGCAAGTCAGAAGCAAGTGGACAAGTTGCAACAAGTGGCTCCTCAAGTTGCAACTAAAAATATCTCGCCAGTTACTTAAACAGCGTTTGAAGAACAGCACAACGATACTGTTTAGCTATCGTAGTTTAACTCCTAGAACTGAATAAAATGTGGGTTGGCTATGACCCGTTATTTGGCTTCTATTTTAGCTCCTTTTTTATTCTTTTTCTTGGATTTCCACTTCAAAATAACATCAAAATAGGGGATTAATTACATTAAAAGATCCTGAAAATCTATATAAATAATTCATTTATCATACAATTGGTGGAAAATAATTTCTTAGAGAGAATTCCATACTTTAATATTTTACTATATTCAATATTTCAAAATAGTTTGTATGAAAGTAAATATAAAATATTGTTATTGTATTCAATTCTATATTAACATAATTGATTCAACCTTTGAATTATTACACACTTATAACTTATATTAGAGCAAATCCATATTCAGCTCAAAATTTAAGAGCGTATGTCTTAAATCATTAATAGGGTTGCAGGAGTGCACTTATTTCATATATAAATCCATGTACTTTCATAAATACAAAGAAAAGAGAAAACAATGTTTATCTATTGGATACGTATTGACGAGGGACCAAAACCATGATTGTTGATATTCTCGAATAACTTGACTTACAAGCACCAAACTCTATATATGACACTAGCTTTAGCTCTAGTTTTATATGTAAGAGGGGGCCTTCCCATAAGACTTGCAACACAGACACACACATATAATGTACTATATATGCACATGATGTAAACATATGTTTGTGATTTTGACATCCCCCTCACAAGCAAAGAACATATTTAGAAACAAGTATGCAATACTCAAAACAGTGAATAATCAAACACTCTTTTCAAAACCTATATATCTCTCTCATGAAACTCAAATCCACTTCTGTTTCATTAATGATACAACATATCCCCATTAATACATAAAACTTCAATGCATGTTTATTTATGTTTAAGCGGTACCACTCATACAAACTGTAAAAAATATTATTTCTTCATAATTATGTGTATGTGTGTGTGAGAGAGAGAGAGAGGCAGACTCAGTGAGAGAGAGAAAAGTTTGATAAAGATGTATCTATTGTTAGTAAGTGGATAACTAAGCAACTAAGAATATGAAAAGAAGACAAAAATAAAAAATCGTGGACAATAGTATCTATGGCACAAATGTCCATGCTCAACTTAGATCAGTGGAGTGATCTTAAATAAGTACCCATATTATTTTTGTTGAAGTGAAGGGCTGTTTTCATATTGAATTCTGATTAACCTTAATTGTTTCCATTGGTAAATTTTCCACATAACCCCTTTTAGTATCTCTCTTTTCTCTCAAAATCTTTCTAATATTAATAACATTTGTGATCTATACAATATACATTGAATTTATAATGACCTACCCTCAAATAAACTAAAAGATTGCTCAATTATCATTAATTAATCTGAATTTTCGTTCAATAACAAATTGAAAATTTTCAATAATTAAAAGTTCATCGAGCATATTCTATAAAAAAAAGTAATCTTGCATAATAATGAATCACATCAATATGACCTCCAAAGATGAAGCTACATAAAATTTGTCTCTTTGAGCTTCTCTCTAAACATTTTAGGGTGTTACTATTGCTTATTAATTTTAAAGCATCATCGATGAATTCAATCAAAATCCATTGATCCCTTATCTTTCTTTTAGTTAAGGTATGTTTGATATGGCTTTATTTTTTTGTTTTGGTTTATTTTTTTTAAATACAGAAACTGAAAAAAAAACGGTACAGAAACCCCAAAAAACAACACACTAATATAGCACAGAAATAAAAAAAACACATAAACCCAAAAAACACATAAACACCAATACAAAAATACAAAAACTACAATCAACTCCAATACCAAATATTCCCTTATTTAGCCTCTCTCAGGATGATCATTACGTCATTAGAAGAATAAATTAAGGCACACAAAGATTCTTTTAGGTTAGGCTAAAGGTACATAGTGATCCTTAAGATTTACACTAGAATTTTAAATTTTCTAACGTATTTCTATCATACTAATGAAAACTAAATTTCCTTTTATACTTCTATTAACTCCTATTAGCATATTACTTTTTATTGGTTTTATAAAATTTTAAATCTTCAAAATAAATCTATATCAATTCATAAATTAAATCTCTAAAATTTAATTAGATTGTCAAATAATATTGTTAATGAGGAATAAACTTAATAAAAATACTATGGTAATAAAAGTTAACAAAAGTGTAATAGAAAATTTGATTTTCCTTAGATTTGGAGTCCTTTTTTAGCATTTTACAAACTTTAGAGTCTTTTTTAAAATATTTTTACAAGTGTTAAATTCTTATTTGAATGCTCTAAAACATTAAGATTTTTTTTAACTTTAGTTCAAATCTTAACAAATAAAATGATCCTTTGACCTTTAGGATATAATAGTTTTGGTTGTCTATTTTATTCATGTCTCAGTTTATCTACTTCTATTGGTTGTTTTCTATTGCTTCTTTCCTCATTTAATTTTTTTAATTTTAACTATTATATTCTATGATAAGATTAATTTGTAAAAATATATATTTTTTATTTCTTATAAGGAGAGTGGTTTTTTTTAATTGATGGTATTGTTATTGAAATATTGTAATACAATGGTGAGCTTTTGAAATTCCATTATTCGACGGTGAATTTCTTCACTAAAAATATTAGTCATTAAAGTCAATTATACTTGGATCTACATTACGTATGTGAGTAATTTTCCCCTAAAATTATTACTAAGCAATAGATATCCTTAACTTATTTAAAAAGTTTTCTCTAATATCTCTAATTTACTTCTATTATCTAAATTAATTTAGTTACTAATCTGACATATATTGGAAATTTACAATTGAGTTTTAATTAATTTGTGCAATTTTAAAAAAAATATCGCATAAAATAGTAAGTTGTTAAACTTTAATAATAAATAATCTATATCAAAAATAAAAATTCATTTTTAGATAAATTATGAAAGAGATATAACAAAATAAAAATTTTATCTAAAAAATGAAATGGCATATCTTAAATCCAAATTAAATTTATTGAGTCCATGACAGGTCCCGACTCAACAGTATGGTCCTATTATTCAACTGTTACCATCACATTAAGGCTAATATATCTTGCTAAGTAATATTTTCAATAATTCTCAAGTAACTAGAAATCATGTAAATAACTCTCTTTGTCTAATGACTCTCCCTTGACCCAACTCTAGGACATTGTACTAAAAACTAACAGAGTCCCACGCTTCCGCTATGAACTCTTCACCTGAAATAACACATCACAAAATAATATGTATCGAATGAAAAAAATAAATAAATAAATGAAAAAAAATAATATTCACTATCTCTTTGTACACAAGTCCTTACAGATCATGTATACTTATTACTACATCCATATTTGTAAGATTTACCAATAGAATAACATTCTTTACAAATATTGTCCAATGCATAACAATTAAATGAAACCCCCAAAATAGACCGTGTATCTATTGGTAGGAGCCACATATAGGTCTTAGTTAATCAAATTAAATGATATTTGCCTTATTCTGACGTTCGTTATTAGTTTTAAGTATCTTCTTTAGAATTTCAAAAAATTCTCTTAGATTTTCATATCCTCTTGAGTCACCTCAATCCTATATTTCAATTAAAAATTATGATCAATATATCGATAAATGTTCAATTGTGACAACAAAATTAAATTTTATGTTTTAAAAAATAAATTATAAATTTATGTAACCAAAATATACTAATTGATTTATATATTAGTTTTTGATCCCTTATTTTAAAATGTAGATATTTATCTTAAAATTTCCTGACTTCTTTAATCACCTCAACCCTATCATATCAAAATTTCTACTTTAGACATACAAAAAACATTAAGTTTTGATTACATATTGAGCTAATAAGTTGCATTATAATGGTTAGTTTCTTGACATAATAGCCTAGCCAATTCATAACTTTAGACTAGCTAATGTTTTATATTGAATATCAACTAGCTGAACTATTATTCCATCATTCAAATCTACAACTCACTTATTTTGTATATATTCTATAACATATAAGGAACAATAGCTATACGAACCTCTAACTAATGTTCAACTTCAGGAAAACATGCATTCTAGTTTTTGTCCATTGTGTTGAGTATAGGGCTAATGAAACTACAAATCAAATACTCAACTTTAGAATTCACACATTCTATCCAGATTCTATAACTTAAAAGGAGCATTGGCTAACCAAACCTTTAACTAATGTTCAACTGTAGGAAAGCATACTTTATATCTATTTTATGCATAAAGTTTGGCTAATTGATTCAAACACTTGGACTAACTGAACTCTTAAAAAAATAACTTTCAAAAACATTATAGCATCCCTATCTTGGCTACAAAGGTGGCTAGTTTTGTAAAGGCTATTAGTTGTACATTTACACATTTTTCCATATAAATTATTATTTATTTTTCAAAAGATCATCCAAATTTTTTAATACATCAAACCAATTATTTTGATAAAAACTTAACTCAACTCAAATGTCAAGATCGTCAAATTTGGCTTTAAGAATCAAGAAACTTTTCATTGATAATTAAAATTTTGATTCCTATTAAAAAGTAAAATTATATAGAATAAGATAAAAATGGTATGTTTATAAATGATGAGTACCTAAATCGTAAATGGATAAATGCAAGGTAAAAAAAAGGTTAAATTGATTTTAACATATTGTAAGGTCTTGTAACGTTTCTAATTTTGGTCTATATGGCTCAGTTCTTCATACTTAATTTTGTAAAGTATAAAAAAGTTTTGAAACTTATGAATTTATTTAATTCTTTCCTTTTGACTTTGTACTTATTTGATACTTCACTTTTTTTATAAGGATTCTCTTATATTTAATGATTTAGTAGGAAATATCATGTAGATATTAGGATTTAATTCAAATATATATGCATAATTAAAACATAATCACTTACTTTGATTATGTCAGAATTTCACCAGTTAAAGGACTCTTTAAAAAACCATCGTTTTCTTCTTCTATAAAGAGGATCTTCAAGATGATTAACCATCATCTATTATTTTGGATTTGTATTATTTTATACTTAATTTAAAAAATAACCACCCCTAGTAGTTAATAAATGACAAAGAGCATAAATCCCATAAACCCAAATGAGTGTATTGTTTATCATCTCCTACTCATATATGATGAGTTTATCTAATTAAACTCTACATTACTCATACTTATCCAATTACCGTGTGCAACCAGTATACTATAAGAACAAAATGTCATACGTCTATTAGGAATGTATGACATCTCATCTAATGAATCGATCCTTAAGTGGATTTAGTATGTTGTATCCTAGATCATTTATTATATCATTCATCATCTCATTTTTAATGTCTATATTCTTCATATTCATACTGTCTTCTACATAAAAGTGATAGTTGTGCTTTAGAATAGGTTTTTCTAATTTTTTTAGTGTGTGATTTTGTATATTTAGGTTTAAATTAATGTGTTTAACACTTAGTTTATTGTTTTTTTAATGTTATTTCTTATGTTTATGTGTTTTGAATGTTTAGTTATGATCTTGGGCATGAACTGGATCATATTAGTGTGTATACTTAATGTTTTTTCAATTGGAATAGAAATAAGGAACAAAGGAAGAGAAAAACAAGAGAATCTTAAACAAGTATGAGTTTTAGTACAGTTAAATTTAGTGATGCATTAGGTGCACTTTTAGAGTTCAGGTTGTTATGAAATTTTATAAGATGTAATAATATCATGTTAAGAACCTATGTATCAAAGTTCATGACCAGCAGAGGTGTGTAGGAGAAGTTATAGCCAAAACATAAAAAAGGAGCTGTAAGTTAGAAAATATGAAGACAAAGAGAAGAGGAGAATGAAGAGCAAAAAGGCCACAATCATGGCCTAATGGTACCAAAACCCACCTAAGAGGCTCTTTACATTTGGCATTTTGAGTGTTTTGGCATATATAAGGGTCCTAAGAGCAGTCATTCTAATCATTAGGAGCTTTCCCTAAAAAGCTAAAAACAAGTTTTAAAATCTCTCTAAAGGATCAATCAAGATCAATATCTAGTTCAAAGAAAAAACATCTCAACCTACAAAATTTCCAATATAAGGAAGTGAAGAAAAGAATGGCACCTTCACTAGTTTTTTTTTCTTCTTCTCTTTTACTACCTTTTGTATGGATATTATGCTAGTTGAGAAATTGATTAATATCATGAGTTTCTTAATCATATTTTAAGAATTGATTTTTAAACTATTTTGTTGAACTCATCTTGATGATTTAATGATTGAATGCTTATGATATTTGTTATGCTTAAACCTTGCAATACATTGAGAGATTGAGGTCGATAATTTGTGTTGTGTTGTGTAATAGGAGTTGGCACTTAATAGACTTACTAATATCAGGTTGATTAATTGATTATAGAGAGATCCCGATTAACTAATTAATTGTCTATAGAATTATTTCACAACTAGTTGGATTTTTAGGACATGTTTTATATATTGAAATATTGCAAGACTAATCCTATGTTGTAAGACTAATTCTATTTAATTTGGCTAGGGAAACTTAAAAGAATTCTCATATTTTAGCTAACCATCCAGTTAATAGGAGATAACATGCATAACTCTTTTTATTTGGATACAGTTAACACTATGTAGATCAAACATCTCCCTACACTCTATACCAGAGTTGTTATTGCCTCAGCCCACATACTTAGCCTAGACATGAAAAATCACCTTTAGATCATGATGCTATTACATTCTACACCTATCGTGCTTCTACTTCAACATTGAAGCCACAAGTACTATCCTATACTGTTCCATTTCATTTTTCATCGAGTGTGTAGCCCTGCACTCTTTCTTTAGGGTTTTAAGAGTCTCCATCTTCTATTGGTCTCATTGTTACTCTTTCAATGGTCTCATTGTTACACCATTTTTAAATGCCATATAAAGTGGAATACTCCTTGATTCTGTCAACCACATCTACCATAAAATTCTCTAGCTTTCTCTCTTTAGCATTGAAGATTCTCTTATTTCTTTCCATTTACAGACTGTAAATTACATAGCCAAGAGTAAAATTAACAAGAATCTTATCTACTTTATAGGAATTTCTATGATTCTACACCATTTAACTATTTCCAACCAGCTATTTGTATTGTTATTAACCCCACAAAGTCAAAGAATATTCTTCTAAACAACTGTAGAGTAGTTACACTTAAAGAATAAATGATCGTGTGATTCCCCATCCTGCTTACACAAATAATATGTGTTAGGGATATTAAGGAACCTGCATATTCTATCCACTATGGCCAACTTTCCTCTTATTGCTAACCATAATTTAAAGGTTGCTCAAGGGTATGCTTAACTAAACCAAACCAAATTATGCCATTTTACTCTTGGGAAGGCTTGCCTTAGAATGGAATAGTATGATTTGTTAAAGTATGCAACATTAAATGAGGATTTTTTTTATAGAAATGAATTTTGCTATCTTTTTATATGTTGTTTCATTTGAATTCATTAATATTTTTATGTTTTAAGGATTAATTTTTGTTGCTTTTAGATTTATATGTAGATTTAATAATGAAACATAAATACAAATTAAAAGTATGAAGTTTGGAGGATAAAAGAGCAAAAACATAAGACAAAGTAGAGATCTTTCCAAGATAAAAATTCGACAACATTTGGTTTTACAAAGAACAGGAACAAAAAGCATTTTGGTCTTAATGAAGGCTTGATATGGTAGAAAATTTGGAACCTTCCACTTGCCAAAATGCAGCTGAACATTTGAAGATTCTCAACACACAAAACAACAGCCAAAGAGTCCTTGAATGGCATAAAACACAGTAGCTTGGGAGAATAAAAAGGAGTAGCTCAAACATTAGACAACACGTGATTACTCATGCAAAAACAACAGCTTGGGAAGTCTTCCTTTGGAGAAAAATGCAGAAGCATTTGATGGAAGCTTCTCACCCTCTATATGATAGCAGTTGGACGGCCCTCCATCAAGCCAAAGTACTATTGCTTTGCACTCTTCAAAATGGCAGCAAGTTTGGTCTAAAAAAAGGAGAAAATTGACATAAATGAAGGGGGTTTACTTGGCTTTGAAGTCATGGAACCTAAAGCAAACTAAAAGAAAAGAATGGATAGCTCTTGAAAGACAAATTAGCTGACACTTTCCATAATAGAAGCTGCTAGGTGGGGACACCATTGAAGACTTCTTGGACAACCTTACTTGATGACAAGTTTGACCATAATGTGGGAGCTCTTCTTAGTTTTTAGATGTAGCTGGTCTTAGAGTGACTTGCTTGGACAAGTTAGGGACATTGGAGCTATCTTGGAATGCTTGGAGTGCATCGTCGTTTGGGAGCTTTCTCCAAGGAGCAACGTTTTGGAGAGTGGAGAGTGTATAGCTTTTCATGGAGAAGACAACTGAATTTGAAGAAGCTTTCCATTGGGTTTTCATTGTTCTTGCATTACTTAACATTTTTTTTTTATTATTTCATATTAGAAGCTTTAATGGTTTTGTTTTCATTTTTTCCAAATGCTCAAACATAACATATCTGAATTTTTTGGTGTTTAATGTTCTAGTTTAATTTTATCCTTTGTTTATTACTTTTCATGGGTCTATTTTACTCATTTACTCATTTATAGTTTATTTCCTTAACAATGTTTGAACCTATATTTAGTTATACATGAATTGAGATTTTTATTTCCATTTTGAACCTTTTTTAGTCTTTTAATTTTATATTTTTTATATTTTTATTAAGTTGTTTGATGTTTTATTTCATGGAGTTTCAATTAGCCTTAGCATGTTTGGTTCCTTTACGTTTGGTAATTAGTCTTTATATATGTTCTTAGACTTTAGTTCATTAAAATTTCAGTTTTTGTTTAGATTGTTAAATTAAGTCTTGGTTAATTAGATTTTAGTTAATTACCTATTAGTTTAAGTAACTTAAGTTTAAATTAGGTAAGGTGTTGA
>JAOXYD010237721.1:0-17374 GCA_028565735.1 Pinacopodium congolense | reverse complement strand
GCTTTGATCTACTAAGGAAGAGGTAAAGTTGGAGATCCCTAACGAAGACTTCAGTGCATGTTCCGTGGAGTAAGAAGAGTTACATTCTAGTATTAATACTTTTAGTGATATGATAGCTACTTGCTCTAAATCGTTTGATAATGATGATGCATGTGATGGTTAATAGTCTTATGAAGAATTGGTAGAATATGTTAAAGAAACCATGAAATTTCTTGGTGATTGTAAATTAGAAAATGAAACACTTAAGAAAGAAGTTAAATCAAAGAATGATATTATTTATAAGATGCAAAAATTGCTAGAAGAAAATAGTTTGTTAAAGAAACAATTAGAATCAAAATATAATGTTATTTATGACGATCTAGTAAAAAAAATGCATCTCTTATAATGGAGATAGATTCACTTGCTAAATTCACTAAAGGAAATGAGAAAGTAGAAAAACATGCTAAATGGTCAAAAGGTCGTAAATGATAGACATGGTTTAGGTTATAACAACGATAATGGATTTTCTTTAAATATGACCAAATTTGTTAAAGATAAGAACTTAGAAGAAGAAAAGCATAGGCCACCCATTAAAAATATTTCTAGGCCTTCATCATCTAACAGCCAACATAAAAAGAATCATTATGCATTTTTGTATGCATCAAGACCACCATATAAAAAAATGTGGATGTACCTAAAAATAAACATACTTTCTTCGTAAATGCACATCATCAAAATGATGCATAAAGGCCTTCTACTTCATATGCTCCTCTTAATCATATGTATGCATCTAGAAATGTTTAACATGGTCATCATTTGCCTTTAAAAATGTCTCGTGCATATTGTAGACAATATTTTCATCAAAGAAGAATGCTTACATCTAGAAATGCATATAGGAACAATTTAAGATCTCATTATAATGATACATTTAAAATTTTAATGGATCTAGACCCAAAAATGCTCATAAATTATGTTCTCCCTTAACTTGCCATTATTTTGATCGTTTTGGACATGTTCAACAATGTTACTTTAAATGTTAAAAACTTTGTCGAATGGTCGTAAAAGGTATAAAACTAACCATCAAGGACCCAAGATGATATGGATACCTAAAATCCATTAAATATTTGTTTTATAGGTACCTTCAAGAACTAAAAGGAAATCACCAATATTGTTGAACCAAGGATGTAAAACACTACAAGTAGTAAAGTTGGTGATAAATTATAAAAAGGGATGTGCATCTTGAACCTATATATTTGTGTATTACTTCATGTTTTGATTCATTGCCACTTAGATTACAAATTGAGTAATTTAATTCTTGAAATGTGTTTGATTAATTGGTTAAAGAACTTTGTATGTATGCATACTATTGACTATCGATCGACCGAGAGGATTAGTTCGGCTGACCAAATGTGTTTTTGCAAGTATATCAGTCGACCGAACTATCAAACTTTTGTGTTTCTAAATCCTATCTTATCTGCTATTTAATGGTTACGCATTAAGTTGTTTTATGTTTCATTTTAGTATAGTATTAATTGCCTTATTAAATTTATTGTTAAGTTTTGACTTAATAGAAATCTTGAATAGAAATGTATGAATATGATATTACTGATAATTGTGTTCTAACATGTGTTTTTCTAAGTGTTTAGCGTGTGTTTCTTACATTATAGATTGTTATTATTGTTTTTTAAGATTTATTTTGTGTGTTTTTATTTATTATAATCTTTTTTAGTGTTTTTTATGTTTAATATTAATTTAGATTAAGTTTTCATTATTTAACTGTTTTTTTTTTTTTTGTTTTATTATTTAATTATTAATTTTGGAATAGAATTAAATTTTATTAGTGTATTTATTTATTGTGTGGGATAAACTGAAGTTAAAATTTTAAGTTATAAGAAAGAAAATAAAAACCTTGAAAGAAGAATGAAAATTGAAGATTGAAGAAGGAGCTAAGCATTTAACGAAGTACAACTTGGAAAATCAAGCGAATCGAGGCAAGCCATTTGCATGGATTTTGTGTTCATATTGCTAGAGGGAGCTTTCCTAGGTAGCTAAAGTACACTCCACTAGATGACAAAAACACTTTACCAACTATTCCATCTTTGACACATGCTTTGACCTAGTCAAAAGCTTTCACCAAAGGTTCATTTTTGCTGGTGTTGGCAGGAGAAACACCTACTCCAAGTCCACTTGGAGTCAACCCACTTACCAAGCTCACCAAGCATTCACACACGTTGCTGGAGAGAATGAACTGGCAATAGTTCATTAACTCACTGGATAAAGCCTATGTACGCATGAGGCATGGACCAGGGGAGATGGAGCTAGCACTTGCCAAGCTCACCAACGTAGACCCGAGTCTATGGTTCAATCGAGTGTCCATGCTTCAAGTGAGAGTCCACACTGCATGCGAGATAGACTGGACCTGTGTCCAGTAAAACCCATACACTCAATAGTTGTAAAAATTAAAAATAGAAAGAACAGAACAACCCAGGACGTAGAAAAATAAAAGGAGAGACAGACCTAGCAACGGGAGCTTCGAAGAGAATAAATAAAAAGAGGCGGACATAAGTGAAAATAGAAGAAGAGAGAAGCGAACAGACAAAAAAAAAAAAAGAGGAGAAACTAATTTCGGAAAGCACACTCTAACGGCCACAGCAAGTGAGAATTGGCAAGGGACAAGAGAAAAATAGCATATACAAGCTTCATTTCCAGACACTAACTTCAAGAGATCATCAAGTTTTATATTTTCTTTTCATATATTTTTTATTTTATTATGTTTTATATTTTTAAGAATATATACTTGATTGAACTTATTTTTATTATTATGAGTAGCTAAAATATTTTTAGGATTTATTGTTTGAATTATTTGGGACCCTTTGGTTATTGATTTAATTTTAGGAATATTTGTGTTATTTATTGAGCTTAAACCCTACAACAAATCAAGAGAGTGAGTTGAGTAATTTGTATTAGATGCACAACGAGAGTTTGCATTTAATAGACCTATAGACAACAAGGTATTGATTTATAAGGAAGAGATTTTTGATAAATTAATATACTACCTATAAGACATCTTCATATCTAGTTAAATGTTTAGGAAAGGCTTTGCATGTAGAGAGATCCCAAAGTTAATCCTAGATTATTTAATTAGTGACATTTAGTTGCACCTTGAGAAAAGGTAGCTAAAATATTAGGAAATCTTTGGCCAAATACTTATTAGATCAATTAACCAAAGGGAAAAAAATAAGGATAATAACAAGTCTTATTCTTGAATCTTAATTTTCTTCGAATTTTCATTTGCAGTGTTGGCGATTAGTTGTGTTGCTTACTTTTGCTTCCAATTTATTTGTGTCTTATTTATTTATTTTATTTTATTTGTTTAAATCGATTTCTTGAATAAATTGAAAGCCAAATTAATAGAGTGTCTAGATACAATCCTCATGGGATTGATATTTGTTTTTTACTACAAGTACGATCTGTATACTTGCGGTTTTTAGTACAAAACTCGTAGTTTGATTTGTGAATCAACAATTACGAGTCCTAACCTCATTGACTTTTTATTGGTTGAAGAGTCCTCTTAAATTTTATTTTTGTATAATTAAAACTTATATATTTTTTAAATGCTTTACATGATTATTTTGAGTGTTTCTTAGATGTTTAGATATTTTATGGGGTACATATTTGCCTTTTCATTTGTAAGCATATAAAAGCATGTTTTACAGTCTTTTGATAATAATATTTTTCTAAAATCTTTGATCCCTCTCTTGTATTTTAAATTATTACACTTACTTATTTTTAAGAAAATTTCTTTTTATTGAGGGTTAGCTTGAAAGTTTTGAGGATTTTGTTTCACAAAATTATTTAATAAAAAGGTTAGATGTTTTTGAGAAATTGTCTCCATACATTAGTTTATTCAAAGGTTTTTGAAAAATCTTAATTTTTTAATATAAAATGTCTCATACACTAAAGTTTTAAATCCATACTTCATGGATTTTATGTTACGTGCCCCTATAGTAGGTTTTAAATAATTCGTGACATAACTTTTGGTTTTTAGAAAATTTCATGACATTATTTTGAGCATGTCATTAAATAATGGAGAATGTGTAGATATTAATGATGTTTGAATCTTTGAAATGGATTATTGAAATTTGATACTTTAAACCTATATGCTTGAAACTTTTGGTTTTGAAGCGTTATCCTTATATTGAGGGGGACCATAGAAATTCATTTCAATTGCATAATTAAGTTTATTTCTTCCATGAGGTTTTTAAAAGTCTAGCATGAATGCATTAGTGGTTAAATGATTTCACATGATCCTTCTCATGCATTTTTATGTGTTGCACTAAAAGTTTGATTTATTAAAAAACTAGACTGCAGGAATTTAGATGGAGCCATTGGTAGAGTATTGATGATTTGAAACCCCTAAGAACTTTTTTAACAATTGGTGTTAAGTATGAAGTAACTCTAATTAATATCTTGAAATTTTTTGCATGTTGTATATGACGTTATGATATTAATTTGATTTTTGGTTAGTAACTTGTTTTTTATTATATGTTGTTGGTACTTGTTGTTTTTTTGTTCATTTAGGATATTATTAACAATTGGTATTATAGCCCTTATCTCGTTGTAATTGATCGTATCATTAATTTTCTTGTGTTGTTTTTATTACAATTGGTATCAACAAGTTGTCTTTTTCAAAAAGTTATACTGTTTATAAAGAAATGGTATCATATTTTGAAAAATGAGTGTCGAATGACAAAAAAAATTGGTATCAAGTTTTTTATTTTTCAAAAATTGGTATCAAGTTTTTGTCCTTTAGCATTTGGTATCATGTTTTTTAATAATTGTTATAAACAAGTCTCTTTGTCAGTATATTTGGTTTCAAGTGTATGATTTTTTAGTTTAATCACTTTTTAACAACATTCGGTATCTATGTTGATGATTATTTGATTGTAGATCTTTTAAATGAGATTTGGTTGTTTTTTTCCCTCTTTTAAATATGTGTGTTATAGTATTTTGAAGGATATCTTGGTATCTTTTATTAAGGGGAAGCATTGGTTTGAAATATATCTTTATGAGAAGTTTAGTGTATCCTGTTTATATGATTCATACTTATCGGTATCAATTTTTTATAAAAAAGGGGAGAATGGTAGATGAATAAGTAATTATGTTGGTAATTCGATGAAATTTGTATGACTTGTGTATGTCACAAAATAATGTTTTAGTTAAAGGTTGAATTGGTATTAATAATGATTTGGTAAATTGGATGAATTGGTTGTATTTGTATAATTGTATAAAATGTGTTAAGATATGTTTAGTATTGCTTTGTTTGTGTTAAAATATGTTGAATTGAGTTAAGAATTGGATTGGGTTAAGTTTGGTTTGATTTGGCTGAGTTTTGGCTAAAGTTATGCTGACTTGGAAGAGGTCGATCAATTGAATGGTTAGATCGATTGATCGAATGAAGAAATTGAAGAGGTCAGTCGACCGATGGTATATTGATCGACTGAATATACTTGTTGAAGAGAGCACCGAATGATCAAATGAAGATCAGTCGACGAAAACTTGAAATTGGTCGATCGAATGAATAATTTCAGAAGATCAGATGACCGAATGATGCCTATCAGTCGACCGAGTATGAAGAATACATAATGGTAACTTTGCAACAAACAGATTTGCAATGGATATATTATTTAATGAGAAAAACATTAAAGAAACGACTATTTGGCCTTGAAAGAGTATAAATAGATATGTCATGTTTTTTATGCATGTAAGAAGAATTAAAAATGTTTATATGCTATCATTGAATGTTCTTGAGTGTATATGAGCTTTTGGTGAAGTTATGGTAGAGTATTTTGTGAGGGTTACTCTAAAGCCATAAAAAGAAGAGTGTTGTGGGGCTATTCTTAAGCCTGGGAAAAGAAGAGTAATAGGTTATTCCTTAGCCTTAAAATGAAGGGTTGTGAGGTTATTCCTTGACCTTAGGAAAGGGAGTAAAAGATTATTCTTGAGTCTGTAAAACGGATTGTATTATGTACTCTGTATTCTTATTGATTGTAATAAGAACAAAATCTCAACAATGTTATTGGGGACTAGATGTAGGATAAGTGGACTGCTCCGAACCAAAATAAATCTGTTGTGTCTCGTCTTCTTTTTCTCCTTTATTTTATACATTTAATTTAATTGTTTAATTTGTTGTTGTTATTTAATTTTTATAATTAAATTATTGTTTAGCTTCCACGTTTAATTAGAATTGGTAATAATACTTAGGTTTAATAATATTAAAAAGAATTTTTTAAGAACCTAATTCACCCCCCTCTTAGGTTCCATATAGGACCAATAAAGTGAAAATACAAATAAGGGTCTACAAAAAGAGAAAAAAGAGTAAAGCCTAGGGCCTCAAGCAAAAATAAAATAGAGGTAAGAACAAAACTCAAAAGACATCCAGAAGAGGACGGTAGTAATTGAAAATCAAGTAGCAGGAACATGAGGATGACAAAAGTAAAAAAGTTAATAGGAATAAATATGTATAAAAAATAACACTCATTAGATTGGAAGAATACTGGTTTTTAGTAACTAAATCTCTATTTCTTCGTTGACATAATCCTAATAATTAAACTATGCTCGTTGTGAGACCTTTATTCTTCAATTTAATTTCTTTATTAGTTAAGTATCAATTATTTTTTAGATTATTATTTAATTATTGGATTTTACAACTAGGTTCTCAACTAATATATGGATTTATTTTATCAATGTCTAGATTAAGTAGGTTTGCATTCCATCATTTTAATCAAAAGAAGCAACTAGGATTATTGTCTACTACTTTAGCACATGATTATAGAAAAAAAAAAGTTCTAGGCTAATTATACTCTGTATGTTGTCTAGTTCATAGATCTTGTTGTTTCATAAAGCTATTAGTTAATTAAGTATGAGATGTATCTAGGTTGTTGATTAATAATGGTTAATTCAAATATATGTTTCAGTTAGCTAAACATAAAAGAAGATAGATAAAGAAGATTATCGCAATGAATGGTTAAACAATAAACTAATTATATTTAATGTCGATGATCAGCAAAATTTTAAAAATGAAGTAGATAGGAGACCCAGATTTATTATTATTTATTATTGAATTTTCATTGTTTTGCTGTTAGATAGTTTTAAATTAAATATTATTTAATCTATGATTTAAGCCCTTCCCCCTTTTATTTCGTAACTACTAACATCAAAATTCCTCTTGGGAATAATCCCAACTCTCCACTACTACATTAATCTAGGTTGTAAGAAGTTGGTTTCTTTTTATATTTGGTTCCAAGTGACAACATTCACAAAATTTCTCTACAATATACTAGCTAGATTGGTTACCACTTGGGACCAATGCAGCAAGTGTTTCTCGAGAAGTTGTTTCCACTATTGAGAGCAGCAAATATCTAAAAGGAGATTTATGGCATTTGACAAGAGGGAGAAGAGTCACTTCATGAGTACCAAGAGTTCCTTAAGAAACTGGGTAAAAATTTCCCTAATCACAAAAAAAGTGAACATCTTCTTGTTCAATATTTTTATAAAGGACTAATGCCTATTTTGGACAAGAAAATGATAGGTGCAGCTAATCAAGTGTGATAAGGGTACATTTTATGATATTTTCATACGAGTTTCAATGCCATTTTATCCCTATTTTAATATTTAAATGCTTATTTTATGTTTATATTGAATTTATATGTAGATTTAATCATTGAAAACATAAATTGAAAGGGTCAAATTTATAGAAGAATTAGAGCAAGAAGAGTAAGAGAAGCTTAAACAACTCTAATTTTTATGTAGGTGATTTTGGTGATGCATTAGGTGCACTTTCATAGCTTAGAAAGATTTGAAATTTTCATAGCTTAGAAAATTTATTGAAGAATTGGGGCAAGAAGAGCAAGAGAAGCTCAAACAACTTTAATTTTTGTTTAGGTGATTTTGGTGATGCATTGGTGCACTTTCATAACTTAAAAAGATTTGAAATTTTATGGGGTACAACAAAATCATGTAAGGAACCTGCATATCAAATTTTATGGCCATTGGAGGTGTATAAGAGGAGTTAGATCATAAAATTCTAGGAGGAGCAAAAGTTGTCACTTTCTTGGACTTAATCAACCCCAGTAAAACAATTCCATTTAAGTCCCCAACAACCACAGTTTAACATACTGTTTACAAAAAAATAAGGAAAAAGATGTCTTTTCATTATCCTTCAATTTTCCTTATTTGGAAAAAGGTATAAAAAGGTCCATAAAGTGCAGAACAATGGAATCTCCAGTAGCCTCCATCATTTTCTTGGAGTTTCATCTTATTTTCCTAGCATTTCCTTCATATTATTAGGGTCCTAATCATTCCTTTCTATTTATAGTTACTGTTAAGCTTTTAGTTTATGTTCTAGATAGTTTTAACTTCAGTTTCACCTTAGTTTTTATTCTCTTTAGCTACTATTATATTGTTATTTCAATTTTATTATATTTTACATTTGGGTTTATGTTAGATAATGTACAAACTTCAGTTTTTAGTTGAACATATTTTTTTCATTTTTAGCCTTAATACTTGTTAATTTAATATATTTCCTTGTTTTTTAGCTACTATTTTAGTTTATTTCAATATGTTAGTTTAGATTTCCTTTGGGTAAGAGCATATTGAAGGGATTATTGATGAGTAATTGTAAGACATGACTCGATTTTCTTTGGGCATTATTTTTTTTATTAAGATTAAATTGGAATTCAGGTTTAATGCTATGAATTAGGAATTATCCTATAGGTTTAGCCATCCTATTAGTGATTTCTATTTCAATTGCTAGGTATAGGATTTTGATTCATAATTGTCATTAGAAAATACCATAGGTAACAATAGGTTAAGTGATTTTGTAGGTAAACTAAATCAGCTTAGCCTAGGATTCTAATTTACTAAGTTATATAATCTAAGCTTCTATGATTGTGGCTCATTCTATGTTATCGTGTAATTAGGGATCAATTTCTGTCATCTATGATTTGTCTAAAATTAGTGTAACAGAGGACACAATATCTTATTTACATTCATAGGCTAGCATCTTAAGTAAAACATCATCTCATAAAATTCTTCTGCCTAGTTTTCCTTTTTTAATTTTTTGTTTGTTTATATTTTTCATTCTTTCTTATTTTCTTGATTTTGGTTGTTGTCTTTTATATTTGTTTAATTTCATAAAAACTCAGGGGGTTTTTTCTTACTTTTTATTTTCTTTTGCTGCAATAGTAGAAATATCGTTAACTCATACTATTTCCTTGTGGATTTGACCCTAGTTTACCCTAAAACATAATGTGGTTCAATTAGGTTTTTTTTTTTTGGGTAATTTGCGTCGAGCTATCAAAGGGGCATTAGTCGATAAGACATCAATTGATGCAAAGAGGTTGATAGCAACTATGGCGCTCAACTTATAGAACTAGGGTAGTAAAAACAATATGCCATCCTCTACCCTGCAAACTAAGGACATTGTTATCTCGAAGTTAGAGTAGCAAGTTACTAACCATGCATCCTTAGTGGAGCAATCTATTTTTAGAAAATGGAACCTCAACATATGTGAAATTTGCTTGATACTTGGTCATTTTATTGAATCATGCCCTACCTTATAGGATGACTAGTAGCTATATGCCATCGGGGGACCCCATGATTAACAAAAAAGGTATAATGCTTATCCCATATACAATATGTGGTGGAAGGGTCATCCCAATTTACAATATGGGGGTAACGAGCAAAGAGATGGTTCAAATTTTAGACCTCCTTCCATGCAGCAACAATAAGGGTTCAATTATCTGTCTGGATTTTACTGGTTGAAACAACTAAAGCCTCCTCCACCTCCACCGCCACAAGCTAGAGGCATGTCACTTAATGAGATCATGAAGAATCTGGCCACCAACACTCTTTAGTTCCAATAAGAAACAAGGAGTATTATTAAAATTTAGAGACTTGGATGAGCCAATTAGAAGACACTATGGGCAAACTACATATCCATGTCTCCAACTAACTTCCTAATCAACTGAAAAGGAATCCAAGAGAAAAAGTGTCTACCATATTCATGCTAAGTGTGAGGAGAGAAGTGAAGAAGGAGTTAGACAAGAAGGAAAAGTTAGAAAAGAAGGAGGTTGTGATGCCTCCTAAGGAATATGGCACAATAGTTGTTATTCCTAACCATATTTCAACTCCTTTTCCTAGTAGGTTGGTAAAGACGGAGGGTCAAGCAAAGATGGAAGACAAGCGAGTGGTGAAGAAGAAACAAAAGGAGAAGAAGGAGAAGGGCAAAGCAATCCTAGAAATTTTTAGTGTGGTAAAGGTGTCTCTACCTCTACTTGAAG
The DNA here is from genome assembly GCA_028565735.1 of Pinacopodium congolense. Lineage (NCBI taxonomy): Eukaryota > Viridiplantae > Streptophyta > Magnoliopsida > Malpighiales > Erythroxylaceae > Pinacopodium > Pinacopodium congolense. The sequence goes on along the minus strand of JAOXYD010237721.1, from coordinate 7,052 downwards.
TTATTGAAGAGTTCTTGATGGAGTGGAGCATGTGGAAGCCGAAAAATAAGGATAATGCAAGCGTAAGTATGGTGAAGCATAAGTGTACATATATTCATATCTTCTCTATTCCCTACATAACAAAAAACACGAGGTATGTTCAGTGCGTGGAAGACTTAGAAGCTTCAATTAACATAATCTCTTTATTTATTCTTAAGGTTCTTAAGTTAGGTTTTTTAAAAGCTACTTATGTTATCCTTCGCCTAGTCGATGGGTCTAATCCTTACCCTAAGGGGATCTTTGAGCATTTCTTAGCGTAAGTTAACAATCTTATGCTTCCTCCAAACTTTTATGTTATAGATATATGTTATCGGTTATTGGTTATTGGATTAGGCCAAATTATCCAAATTAATTATCAAATTAAGTAATTGAAGCACACTTAAAAAAAACAATTCAAAACCAACTTTTTAACAAGTATACCAATCAATAAGTAATATATTAGACTATTTAAGATCTGAATTATCATTCTATGGAGAAAAAACTATGAAAGTACTAAGGCTCTTAGATCACAATCATATGGAGAAGCCAAATTAAGTGAATTAACTAACTAAAATTACCAAATTAAATTAAAAGCTTTAATTGATGCACACAAAAAAAAGACTGAAGACGAGTTTAAGCATTGCTTAAATAATTTAAATGGCTGAGGCTTTGGTTTTCAATGATCTAACTAGATTAAATTCAGATTATATGGCTTGCCTAGGGTAACTTCACTAATTTTGGACAAAGCTATGGTTAAGTTAATGCCTTTTCTCTAAAATTCGTATTCTATGGTTTGGTCCACTTATAGAGTAAGGAAGTAGGCTTAAAGTTCAAGAATTTTGACAAAAAAAATCATATTTTTCATATTGAAACCCTCAAGATTAATCAAACAATGGTCATGTATTGATTAAAATAATGTTAATTATTGATTTTTCCAATGATTAAGGTATTTGGTCATGCTTCCTTAACTATCTTTTATCTTTGTCTTAAATGATCAAGTTAAGATAAGTTTTTAAGCATTCGAAATAAGCAAAGGTAGCCTTTAATCACCCATAATAACATGTTTAGCATATATCCAAATCATTTATTAACAATTCATTACATAAAAATAAAATCAACCACTCCTTTAAATCAAAGAACATGTCATATTCATCATAAACATCATATCTTTCAATATATAGTATAAACAATGGATTTTAATGTAAAAATAGGTTGAAAAAGAACCAATCATGCTACAAACATGTTTACAGATCCGAATCATGTGTTCAAGTTGTTACACAAGCTTAAATCTACAAAGCACAACCAAAAAGATGAAGAACGCAAAAAGTACCTTAAAACTTGAGAGAGTTTGAATTTTTGCTCCAAGGGACGTGTTTTCCCTTTCTTACCTTCTGAAAATGGCTTTAAACCATCACTATATATTTCTACTACAAGTTAAAGGCAAGTAGAGCAAGTTGTAGCCAGTAGGAGCTCGAGATCCAACTGTAAAAAAAGTGACAAGTATGTAAAGATCACTTGAAAAGGACGTTAAATGGCACTATTGTACCCCATCACTTAGCACTAAAAGCTTATTAAATCATGGGTCTATAACGAATTAAATGTAGGTTACTTCAAGCTGACCATTTAACTCTTAATTTTCTTCGAGCTTCATTTTTTTATTTTCATTTCAATTCGGGATTAATCTGAAAATTAAACAAATTCAAACAACAATTAAACATAAAAATAGGAGCGAAATTACATTAAAATATCATAAGAAATACTATAAAATGAACTCCTATCAATTCCCCCATACTTAAACATTTTCTTGTCCTAAAGCAAATCAATCAATCATCAATTACTACAATGGATTCAAAAGAATCCTCTCCAATTCCTTCCTCAAAAGTTACTACAAGTGTAGGTATAAGTGCATCTAAATCATTATTGCCCTCTCTTGCCTGAAGAGGCCTCTAAATTATGTGATGCCATTCACCACCCACTCGAGCATACTATCAAAGCTTCAGTGTCGAATAGCCAACAACGGAAGTAGGTTGAGGTTTTAGTATGAACTGTCCCTCCAATGAAACACCAACCTCTTAAAATATCCTTGTTAATAAACATGGGAATTCATAATTCTTGTAAGCTTATGGATATCAAATCACATTTCCAATGCTTCGTAGGATGAATTTGAATAGTGACAGGCCCTCAATATCTCCTAAAATATGAAACATCTTATACAAGATATAGGTATCCATATATCAAAACTTAATCAGTTCACTGGCTCGGGGTGTCACATTTGAGTGCCATATTTGAACTTAACAAAACTACCATTACCCTCTTTAGCACCAGAAGTTGGTAAGTTGGATAATATCGCTTACCTTGTCGATTAACCAAATTCATAGTAGCATGAGCCATATCAATCAAAAAGAGGGTTGGATTCCGCTTAATCACCTCTCATCCTATCAACCTTGTGATCATAGATGTCACCAACATCAATCACACCCAATAAAGAAAACAATAAAGCATGAGTAATAATAATAGGCATATGTTGTACCATGGATCTGATGCCAATGATTTCATTAATTTTCTTATTCTTAATATTTACATAAGATTCATACACCAAAAGTGATAGAATGGCTTGACAATCAAAAGGATTGGATCCCATTTAAGGGCTCAAAATGTGCCTGAAACATCGAACTTTACATCAAGTGCAGACATTATCGATCTCTCATTGATAATTTCATTCGGAAGGTCTCGATCAAACCAGTTTGAATTCTCGCAAATCAAAAACTGAGAATCATCATATGAAGGCCTCTTCCTTAATCTAGAAGCACTGATAAATTGCCTAGGTGACATTCTAACCAAAAATTGTTCACTAAGCGAACATATTAGAGGCAAAAAATGGTTAGAAAATAAAAAAACAATCCATTAGAATATTCTAAAATTCACTATAATATTTTCAATTTTCCGACGAAGGATTTAAGTAATAACAATGGTACCCAAAAAAAAAAAAGATGATGTGATTTAGATTTTTGTGATACCAAAATCTATGAAAAACAAGCGTTAAAATGGTTCGAAAATGTAATATTATAATGGGCGGCATGAAAAATAGTTGAAGTAGATTCAGGTGATTTTTGAGTGATTTTTAAAGTATTTTTATGGTGATTTGAAGGTTGAAAAGGATATTGGAGAAAAATGCATCAAAATGAACCATCAAGCACAATTTTTAGTGATGAAATGATGTAAAAAAGAAGTGGATTTTAGGGTTTGGTGGTTGAGAATGTCAAATGTGGTTGAAGAAAGGAAGCAGATGATGCACAGCTAAGGCTGAAATGAAACTACATCATTTTTTTTTTTGCTTTTTTGGGAGTTAAACAGCATCGTTTAAATGTGGCTGCTTAGCTTCCCAGAAATACTTAAACATTGGGCCTATGCAGATTTCGCCAGCCATTTATGCCCCACCAAAACACACTAAATTCTAATAAGGAATCCTAAGAGAAAACTTAAAAGAAAATCACATAAAGCATAAAGAAACACATTAAAAGACCAAATCATTAAGAATACTAAATAAAAGCCTTACTATACGAACTAAACCAAAATAAGCACACATATACATAAATAACTAACTAAAAGAACAATTTTGAGTCTTATGAGGATCTAAAAGTAAGAGAGACTCAATCGACTCCTCATATCAACAAGGCACATTAAGTTTGGCCCTTTATCCATTTATTTTAAAACTTAACTGACCATTAAAGACTTCAATTGTACCATATAGATAAACCTTGATTACTTCAAAAGGGCTATTCCATCTTGATCTTAATTTTTCAAGGAAGAGTTTTAACCTTGAATTATACACTAAAACCTTGTTAAATACATTATTATCAGGAGGAACAATATGCTTATCGTGCCATCTTTTTAATCTTTACTTATCCAATATAAAGTGGTCATATGCTTCAAGAAGAAACTCATCCAACTCATTCAATTTTAATAACCTTTTTTCACCAACATTTCTCTAATCCCACAAGTAAATGACAAGAATTCCCATAAATCAAATAATAAGGAGACATACCAATGAGCATCTTAAAGTAATGTGATAGCACATAATACATTATCCAATTTCAAAGACCAATCATTTCTTAATGTACTAGCAGTGTTTTCGAAAATTCTTTTGATTTCACTATTGGATATTTCAAACTGACCACTAGTCTGATTATGATAAGGTGTGGCAACTTTATGGGTGACACCATATTTAGCTAGGAGGGAATAAAATTTCTTGATACACAAGTGCGAACCTCCATCACCAATGATTGCTCTAGGTGTCCTAAATCTCCTGAAAATGTTTTTTTTTTAAGCTAAACCACACCTCTTACATCCTTCTTAGGTAAAGTAATAACTTTAACACATTTGCTCACCTAATTAACTACTATTAAAATGTATTAATTTAAATATGATTTAAGGAAAGATCTAGTAAAATCTATATCCCAAACATCGAATACATCACCAACCATAATGTTATTAAATGACGTTTTTTGTCTCCTTAAAATGTTCCGAGCTCTTTGATAATGTTCACAAGAATTATCATCTTAGAGTGTATCCTTAAACAAAGTAGGCCAATAAAATCAATTTTTTAAAACCTTATACATTGTTCTGGTAAGCTTAAAGTGTCCTCCTACCTCACTAGAATGAAAAGGACTTAAAAAGGAAGGAACTTCTTCAACAGGGACATATCTCTTAATGATAATTTTGCACAAATCTTGTATAAATAAGGATCATACCATATATATCACTTAACCTCAGTTAGGAACTTGTTCTTCTATTGGTAAGAATGATTAAGAGGAAGAACATTCCCATAAAAGTAATTTAGACATTGCAAAGATTTGGAGAAAAGATGATTATTGGCATGTTCACTAATTGTATGAGCCTAAAGTTAATGGGAATGATTTGGGAAATGGTGCTTAAGATCAATTTAGCTATCTTTATACCCCTGATTCTATGAATTGTTATGATTACCCTTGTAAATCATCATATCATGAGCAACACTCATATTTTTCCTATCCTAAGGAGCCCTAAAGTGTTATTCATGCCCAAATTTGTTACTTATTTAATCAAAGTTTGGCCAGAGATCCACCTAAACCTCAACCTACTTAGCTGAGTTGAAAGCTTCTGGTCCAAATTGGAGAGAAGAATTGTTATAAAATCTTAGACAAGAGTATTCTAATAACCCTCCCTAACCCATTTTAATTGAATTAAATTTTCTAAAACCTTATAATTTTGAGAGTGGCATGAAAGAATTTTTAATGCCTTGTGAATTGAATTATAATGAGGTTAATGAGTGCTTAGATTATAGCCAAGCTCTTAACATGGACAATTTTGAAACTTATGTAGAAATTTTGAACAATTTCAATTCCATTTGTTAAGAAAACAATGATATGGATGTTGATGAATCTTGGTCTTCTATACCAAGTTTTAATCATAAAGCATACAAACCTTCTAAGGAAGCTTTGGAGCATGATTAATCACTTTATGATTTTATGGTTCAACTTGCACAAATTGTAGGCAAGCTTATGCATGATGTAGAAGCCCTTAAAGTTGATACTTTAGCTTTGACATTTGATGAAGAAATGGATGGAATTCATAATGAAAAGAGCATTAGTGGAGAGGCCTGCCTTATTAGTTAATCAAGGAACCTTGAATTAAGAGCTTGTGATGACTTTGTTGAGATTAAGGAAAGTGAAATGCCATTAGAAAGCTTGGATTTTCTAGGTGTTGCTTCTTTTATTCTTAGCCACCAGCCACCATTTCACCCTCAAACCTCTATTAAAACTTATCTTTTTGGGTTCTTTCTTTCCCATTTTGAGTGCTCTATCACTTTTCATCAACATTTCATTCTTAAACATCCATTTTCCACTAAAAAAGCCTCTTAAATTTAATAAAAAATCACCGTTTATGTTGCCTCTCTCCTTTTTCATTTTCCTCATCATTTTCTGATACTTTTCCTTATATTTTGGTATCAATAAGTTCTATTTTCCATAAGATTTCTTTTGATATCAATTTCATCACTTAACTCAAATGTTGTCATCAAAAGAATATTTCAAAGAGGTAAGAACATTTTGATGAGGATAACTGGAAAATTTTCACACCTTTCATTGCATTGCTTGGCTCCTTTCAATCACTTTTTCGAATAATTTTAACTCAAATGTCTCCTAGATCATTCACAAGTGCCTCTAGTTCTTAAAAGAGGTCATATTTTCATAATTCTCAGCTTACTATATGCAAGAATTTTTAGTAGTATAAGGCACATTTATCTAAGGACATTATTATGTAGAGATCAATAGTAAAGACATTAGAAGCAGAATTCATTATTTCTAACGTCTTTCGAGCTGTAGAGTGGACTCTATTCTGGTCATGGTTGGTCTTTATTACCCCCACTTTTTTGTGTGAATTTGATGCCAACATGGAGGAAAAGGACAAGTAGGACATTATTAAGCTACGATCCATGGTTCAAGATACCCTTTATACATGATTCATTCATTTTTATACACTTTATTATGAGTATCAATTGTAGGAGATATATATGTTCATAAGACAGATCGGTTGTGTGGTGATTTGGTTACATCTAATCCCTTTTTATTTATTGATGAAGCATGTATGACCTTAAGCCTTATGAAACTTGTAAACTAGAGATTTTACCCAACATCACTACTAAGAGTTTGAGAGAGGATTATAGTGGCACTCTTTAGTGCTAATATGACTCCTATATCCAGTGGTTTAAATGAAGTGCAATTTAAGGATACATACATTATATATAAGATGCTTTATAAACTTAGTGACATCGAAGGCCTTCCTTTTTTCTAGTTTTATCATTTAGAAAATTTGTGACGTGGTTCGTTTTCAGTGTTATAATAAGAACTTCTACTTCCCCTATTTGCTTACAAGGATTTTTAAAGAGGAACGTATTTCTTTTGTTAGAGAAATAGCAGATAAAGATTGCATGCTTAGTTAGAAGCTCATTAAGGGGCTTTGCTATTTTTAAAAAGTCCTTGATGAAGCTTCTATAG
>JAOXYD010237710.1:0-17375 GCA_028565735.1 Pinacopodium congolense | reverse complement strand
TTTAGCTTTCTCCACTTCCTTCACTTCTTCTTCTTCAATGCCTCTTACATATATTTGCTCCAACCTACACCAAATCTCCAAAGTAGATTTGCACATGGATACTTTATTAAAGACATTAATATCTAATGAATCATGTATGATATGCATGGCCTTGTCATATAAGAGGAAAACTTCTTAATCATTTAAAAGAACATTAGAAGCATTTGAAATAATTTTCCACAAATGTAAATTTTCACCCATAATAAAAAACTTAATTCTAATTTTTAATATCAATAAGTCATTGCCATAACAAATTGGTGGCCTATGAATATCTAAACCATCTTGACCAAAATAATGTGCGATTTTTAGTCTTTACTCACAATTTCGTTAGATACTATGTAAACGTGAGACTAAAGCTCTGATACCAATTGTAAGCCCTAAAGGCACTCAAGAGGGGGTTAATTGAATATTAAAAAAACAAAATTTTCTTCCAAGATTAAACTTAATACCCAACCAAGTTGATTTAAGGAGATATGTAAGAGTGAATGCTAAAATGATAACACACAGTATGTAATAAATAAAGAGAGTAGAGAAGAGAGGGCAATACACACAGTTTATTAAAAGAGTTCACCTACCTCAAAGATAGGCTATGTCTCCTCTCTAACTACTTGTTGGATATCATTCTTTACTACTTAAACCAAATACAATTAAAATCTTTTTCTAGGCAAAGAGTAGCCTTTACAACCCAATCTTTTCTAGGCAAAGAAGAGTCTTGACAACCCAATCCTTTTCTAGGCAAAGAGGAGCCTTTACATGACAATCGTTTTCTAGGAAAAGAGGAGCCTTTACTACCAAAATCTTTTGAGGCAAAGAGGAGCCTTTCTAATCTTCTTATGAAAGGTGAAGAGTAACCTTAATCTTTATATGGCAAAAAGGAGTCTTGACTCACTTAACTAACCCAACAATGCAAATACCCTTTTTTAAGTAACTAAGGACACTTATGAATGGTGTTTCACTTCAAACAGAATCAAACTAAGGGCTCTAATGCTTTCACTAATTGAATAGATAATAAATCACACAAATTAAAACTTAAATAAACTTAATATGACAGATTTGATGCACACAAAAACTTGTATGATAATGAAACACAATTTGAAATGTTCACTTAATCTAAATCTGGACAGATTTGGTAGACATGAAAATTAATACTTCCAAATGGTCAAATAAGCCTCTTAAAATTTAGTTAAATATTTTATAATACTCCAGAGAGTTAAAAAAAACATAAAACTATAATTTTGAAGTAAAAACATAAGATTTCAATGCTCAAATATATGTATGAAAGCAAATTCACTAATTCTAGACAGATTTGAGCTATTTACAAAATGAGCCCTAAACAGAAGATATTAGTGCTCTAAAATCAAACTAAAAATATCTAGATAATAATAAGACCATAAAAAAACTAATCACAACAATCTTGAACACCCAAACTGATTTATTTGATCAAACTATGCAGTTAATACAAGAATAGAAAAACAGTGACATTTTAGGTGTGTCTGGAAAATAATTTTTAAAGAAACTCAAATAATCTTCAAAAAATTAGAAACAAAAACTTAAAACACTCTAGGCCACTTGGGAAATCAAAATATAATTGTTCTATGATTTTAGAAATTGATTAAAATGTCCTGAAATATGCTGGAAAATATGGCAGAAAATTCTGGATAGATTCGATACTTCTAAAAAGAATAGCTTGAAATCTAAGAAATAGCATTCCTAAAATTGAACCAAAACTTTGAAAACCTACCCAAACCTTACGCAAACCTAAAATCATAACTACAGAATTTGTGAGATAGATTTATGTATCGAGAATCAATATACAATTCAAACTAGAACAAATAGAATCTATTTCAATGCGGTTGAGAGATAAGGCTCTAACCTATCAAAATAATAAACTTAAAAATCTAAATTATGATTAAAAAAACTCACAAACACTTATTCTAAAAGATAATATGGCTGAGAAATAACAAAATAGTGTAAATGGTGGTAGCTTGGAGAGATTGGAGAAGATTCGCCTATCAATTTTGTTTTGAGAGCATGAAAACTTGAGTTGAGAGAGTTGAAAGGTCTTGGAAGACATTGGGAAGTGTTTTGTGGTTGCATTTTATTTTTCTTATATGCTTTATGGTATTTCTTGAATTAGTTCTAAACAAGGAAACAAGTCATTCTAAAAAAGGAAGCAAGTAGCCATTAGAAGAAGAGCTATACCAACTTTAAACAAATCTAACAAATTTAAGATATTATCCTAGCATAAAATAGGACCTCAAATAAGTCTTGGGACACAATTTTAGACCATATAACAAATCAACATGATTTAATTAACTTAAAAAAATGGATTTGCTATGAAATTAAACTTTATGCAACTTAAGAATGACTATATGCATAGAATGATCAATGTTGAGCCCTAGGTCAATTGGACAATAAGTAAAACTTAAAATTATATGCAAGACACGTTAACTAAGGTCTTGTAGCTTCCATATCTCTTGTTCTTCCTTTAGCTTCATCTTCGCCCTTCAAACTTCAGGCCTTACATATGGAATCATCTTGAAATAATCTATCTTTGAATTTCACCATGCAAGATCACATCAATTGTAGTAATTATGTCTTGTTATCATAAAAAATAAGATTTGATCCTCACTTAGTTCAACATAAAGCATCCTACACTGATGGAAATAACTATCTACATTAGAAAACTAGGATGGAATGTTATATGAGCAAACATTTAGATTTATGACTTATGATTTCTCAAAATACCATTGGAAATGAATTAATGCTTAAGAAAGAAAATGAATGGAATAATGTAGAAAAGAAACTAGTCTCTCTAAATAGTAAAGCTATGCATATTATGTATTGTTTACTAAATATGTAAGAATTCAATAGAATTCTATATGTGAAACTATATATGATATTAGGCACGTGTTATAAATTACATATAAAGGTGTTAGAAATTACATATAAAGGCGTGAATGAAGTAAAAGAGACTAAAATTAGCATGCTCACTCATCAGTATGAACTCTTGCAAATGTTACATGATGAAAATATCTCTACTATGTATGGTCATTTTAATAATATTAATAGTACCTTAAAGCTTCTAGGTAAGACCTATTCAAATGTTGAGCTTTCTATAAGGATTCTTAGGTCTCTATCGAAGTCGTGGGAAGTTAAGGTGATTGCAATTGAAGAAGTCAAATATTGTAAAGTATACTCAAGTAGAGAAAGTTGCACCTAAAATGAAGAACATAGCAATCAAAGCTACAAGAAAGGAGAAGAGCAAGAAAAAAGAAACCTCATATAGGAATGAGGAAGAAGAAATATTTGCCTAAACAAAAGGCCTAAGGAAAATTATAAGAAAGAATTCTCCCATTTATAGAAAGAAGGTAGGCCCTTGTCTAAAAATAAATTTACTATATAACATATTTTGAATGTACTGAAAAAGGACACTTAAGGTAACATTGACCAAACCTTCAAGAAAATGAAAATAGGGGGAAAACAAAAGAAAGAAAGGAAAAGAAGGAGCTAAAGAAAAAAACACTAAAGGTTGTATGGACCGAATCAAGCGATTTGAAAAAGAAGAAGTCAAGAATGTTAGCTTCATGGCACACACCAAGATAAATTCTTACCACTTTCATGATAGTGAAAATTAATGGGAAGTTAAATATATGTATAAAGAATTGCTAGAATATATGGAAGATTTGGCTAAGAAAAAGAAGAAGTTGCATGATAAACATATGAAATCCTTAAAGGTATTAAATGAGTATAAATTAGAAAATCAAGGACTTAGGTAATACTTATAATTAATTAAAAAGATAATGAAGGATTAGTAAATGAAAATGTAGAATTAAAGAAAGAGATTGAATCCTTTACGGAATCATTTACAAAATTAACTAAAGGAATTGAGAAACTACAAACAATGTTAAGTTTTCAAAAAGTAGGAAATGATAAACATGATTTAGGATATAGTAATGAAAATGGAGCATTTACTAGCAAAACGATTTTTGTAAAAGGAAAAAACTTAGAAGATGAATGTGCACCTAAGAATGTTCAAAATGCATCCATAAGAAAGTTGTAACCTAGGGATTATGCATACATGTATACTCTAAGACCTAGGAGTTTTCCATAATGTCGATTTAATGATAGAAGAATTTTCTCTTAATCTAGGAATAATTTTAAAAAAATATTTTATAATGGATTTATGTCCAGAAATGATTATAGGGATGCATATATGAATTATGCTCCATTGTTTTGCATATATTATGCTTATAATGGACATGTATCACATTTTTTCTATGATAGAATAGAGATGCTTCCCCAAGAAGTAGAGATAGGTATACAACTAATGTTCAAGGACTCAAGATAATGTGTAGGTCTAAATCTATATGAATTTTTGTATTGTAGGTCACTACGAAGAGAAAAAAATGATAGATGGATAGTAAATGTTTACGAAACATGATTGGTGATTTTTCTCAATTTATCGCTTTCAAGAGCAAGGACAGAAGATTCGTAGCTTTCAGAGATAATGCCAAGGGTAAGTTAATTGACATTGGAAAATTTAATAAAATCAATATTCTTTTAATTGAAAATGTTTTACTTGTGGATGGTCTAAAGGATAACCTTTTAAGCATTAGTCAATTATTTGATGAGGATTATAAAGTATGCTTTAAAGGTAGTGAATGTGTTGTTTTAAATATATATGATGGTAATAATTTTTTCTTAGCAAAAAGAGATAGTAATATTTATTTTAACAAATTGGATGACTCTAACTTTAAGAATAAGTTTTTAGTTTATTTGAATGAAAGCATATGGATTTGGTATAGAAGGCTTGGACATGCTAGCATGGACTTCTTATCAAAACTCAATTCCAAGAAAATTTTTAATGTGATCCTAAGCATAATGTATGAAAAGAAAAAAATATTTACAGAATACTAAATTAAAAAACAAGCAAGGAGTTTATTTCCAAGCAAGAAATCAGTAATAACTTCTAGATCCCTTTAACTTTCACATATTGATTATTTAGCCTTACTAAAGTAGCTAGTTTTGATGGGAAAACATATACTTTTTTTAATGTTGATGATTTTAGTAGATTTAATTGGGTGTTATTTTTAGGTTCCAAAGATGAATGCTTTAAATCATGTGAATTTTTCCAAGAAAATTCAAGATGAAAAGGCTTGTCAATTGTATGTATTAAAAGTGATCATGATAGAGAAATTGATAATAACTTGTTTGAATATTTTTCTAATGATCTTTGAATTTCTCATAACTTTTTAGCCACTAGGAATCCCTAATAAAATGGTGTAGTAGAAAGGAAAAATAGGACTTTATAAGAAATTTTTAGAACTATGATTATAAAAATATGAATTACCTAGGTATTTTTGGGCCAAAGCTGTAGCTTGTTCATTTTATACAATTAATAGACTTATCATTAGGGAAAAAAAATGGATAAAAAATCTTATGAAATTTGGAGAGTTAAGAAACCAAAAATTAGTCATTTTAGAGTCTTTGGTTGTAAGTTTTATATTTTGAACACTAAGGACGGTTTAGGCAAAATTGATTCGAAAATCGACAAAGACATATTTTTAGCTATTCCTTAACTAGTAAGGCATATAGAGGGTTTAGTAAAAGAAATCATATTGTAGAAGAATGTATGAATGTTTTATTTTATGAGACTAACCCTCTTGAAAGCAAGAAAATTTTTTATGACGATCACATAGGTTTCTCCAAGGTTTTAGAAAAGCTATCACTTAAAGAAAAGGATGAAGGACAAATCTCACAAGAGTAAATTGTTGAACTAAGAGACGCAAGGAAGGAGGATAGGCTACCAAGATATTGGAGAAACAAGAAGGATCATCCCTCAAACCAAATCTTAGGTGATATTCAACAAGGGCTAACTACTCGTTCTTATATTAATTTATCTCATCTTAAATTCATGTATCACTTTGAACCTATAAGTACAGAAGAAGCTTTTAGTGATGAGAATTGGATTTTAGCTACGATTCAAGAATTTAATCAATCTGAAAGAAATAAAGCATGAAATCTTATACTTAAGCCTAAAGATAATCCAAGAATAGGTATAAAATAGATGTTTAAAAATAAATTAGATGAATAAGACAATATTATTAGGGATAAGACTAGGTTAGTTGTAAAAGGCTACAATCAAGAAGAAGGAAGAGATTTTGATTAGAAATTTGCCACTATAGCTATATTAAAGGCTATTAGATTCTTACATGCATTTACATCTTATATGGGGTTTAAATTATATTAAATGGATTTAAACGTGCATTTTTTAATGGTCGTATACAAGAAGAGGTTTATGTTAAACAAATCATTGGTTTTGAAAGACATAATACATCTGAGCATGCTTTTAAATCATTTAAAGCTTTATATGGTTTAAAATAAGTACCTAAAACATGGTATGATAGGATAATTACATTCTAACTTAAAAATTGATTTGTTAAAGGAAAAGTTGACACTACTTTATTTATTAATAGAGAAAAAGAAGATATATTAATTGTTCAAATCTATATGGATTATATTATTTCTAGTGCTACTAATGAGTCTTTGTGCCAAGAATTTTCTAAGTGTATAAGTGGGGGCTTTGAAATGAGCAAGATAGGAGAATTGAACTTCTTTCTTGAACTTTGATTCAAGAAAATAAAGGATGGTGTCTTCATCAGTCAATCCAAGTATATGAAGGAACTTTTAAAACATTTTTGCATAGATCTGGAAAAACTTTTGGATTCTCCAATGAGCACATCCATAAAATTGAATGAAGATGAAGATGGTAAGGAAGTGAATGTTAAGAAATATTGAGGTATGATCAGTAGTTTACTTTATTTAACTACAACTAGACCTAGTATCATGTTTGATGTGTGTTTATGTGCAAGGTTTTAAGCATCACCTAGAGAATCACATCTTTTAGTTGTTAAATGCCTTCTTGAATACTTGTGTGGTACTTTTCATTTAGGACTTTGGTTTATTAAGAATAAATTTTTTGATTTGGTTGATTATTCTAATGCTAATTATTCAGGTAGCTAATTACATAGAAAAAGTACATCTGGTTCACGTTAATTATTAGGTAATGCAATAGTTTCATGGTTTTGTTAAAAATAAATTTCTATTTCTTTGTTTGTAGTGGGAGTAGAATATATAGCCATCAGTAGTTGTTTCATTAAAGTTTTATGGCTTAAACAACAACTTAGAGATTATGATTTATAATTTAATAAAATTTTCATTAGATGTGATAATACTTGTGTAATTTGATTAACAAAGAATCTCATTCAACATTCTAGGACGAGACATATAGAGATTAGGTATCACTTCATTAGAGATCATGTTCAAAATGGAAATATATAACTTGAATTTTTTTTGTTTAATGCATTAATTATTTTATAGTTTTTCTAAGCCTATGTATGAGCACCATTTTTGCATAATTAAGAGAGAGTTGAGTATGATTGATGATGCTTCTTTATGATTTTCTAAAAAAGTGTTTCATATTTTTATTGTTTGACCTTTTATAAATTGAAATTTTATTAAGTGTTTAATCTTATTTTTTGATGATTCGAAAAATGGTGAGAGATAGATATATGATATAGTTTATTTTGTAAAGGGAGAGTAGCTTTTTTTTAATCCTTTTCAAATTCTAGAATAAAACATGAATTTATAAGGAGTTGGTGATTTTCAATTGAGTTATTAATTTGAATTTGATCTTAAATAAAAGGTTGTGTGGATTTAATGAATTTAGGGGGAGTTTGTCATTTTTAATAATTTAGTGATTTTTGTGAAGGATATTGTTTCTTTAAAACAATTTTGCCCTTGTTACTATGATTTAGACAAGTTGAATTTATGTTGAACCAAGAGAGATTCACCTTGTTTTAATGATGAAAAAACATCAGATGGACTAATTGTTGTGTGTGATTGAAGAATTGAAAGATAGGTATTAAATTTGATGTGCAAAGGAAGATGTTTAAGAAATCTTGGAGCAAAATTGAAGATTGTAAAGTGAATTGATCAAGACTCAAAAGTTTTTTGGAAGAGTTAAGATTTAATTCATATAGATTATGCCTTGTAGTCTTCTTTATAAGTCTTATTTAAGATCTTTTTGGTATTTTTAAGTGGCTCAAATATGCATAACACATTCATAATTTAGAATACGCATATAAATTTTACCATTAAGAGGAATCTTATGTGACATTTTTTAAAAAATCTTTTAGGATAGTTAAAAATGTTTTTAGGGTTATTTTGGATGTATGTGTGAGTTTATGAAGTATTTATAACATTGAAATATGTTTAAATTGGGTTGAAATGATCTCGAACAATTTTTTGTGAGTTTTTGTGGGTTAAACAATGGTTTATATATGTTTAACGATGGTTTTTGTAACTTGACGTTTAGTACACATTCCTCCTTTAATGATGATAGACGTGATTGGTTTTTGCATGGTGTTAAAAAATTTAGAAATTCATTGTAGAAAATTTTAAGAACCTAATTCTCCCTTCCTCTTAGGTGCTCTTCACTAACATTTTATATTCCCAAATTTAATGTTGTCATATGTGTTCTAGTGAAGGAAGATGCTAAAAGTAAGAAATATGTTAGCTTCCAATAGTATTATAATCCTAAATTTTAGCCTTATTGATTATAGAGTGAGTGGTCCATTAATAAAGATGCCTATAGCCCTAGTACATTGAAGAGTTCTTTCATGTATAGTCCTATTTTTTTATTACATCTAACACTTGCTTACTTTCAATTTTATTAGTTAAGATAGGTAATAAAAGTATTTTTTAAGGTTAAATTTTATTTTTTGAGGTGTTTATAACAAAATGTTTAGGTTAACTTAGGTTTTTATTTTTCTAAATTTAGTTTAAAGATGTTAATGAAAATAAAAATATACCTTTAATTTTAGGCTTCTTTATTATACCCATAGCAATTAATCTTGGTTTTCTCGATATCTTAAACATTAGCATCCATGTTTCATGTGAGATGTAGCCTCTAGATATGCCCTATTTAAAATGAATGGCCTTATGAGGATGCAAACAAATGGTAGTTTCGACTTTGTTTCACTTGGTCTAGTTACTTCACCTTCTTCTAAATCTATCAGCAATAGGCAAACATCAAACAAAGATGCCATAACTAGCATTTACTTTCTAATAGACATTCCATCTTCATCCTTTAATCCTCCATCATTAGAACTTGATGTGCAACTTTTTAGAATTGAAATACAATTAAATAGAGTTGAACATAATTTAATGGCAATCCTAGAGGCTTAAGTCTTCACATCGTTTCATCCTCCCATTTTGTAGCAATTATCAACATTCCCGCTTTCATAAAAAAAAGAAAAAAAAGAAAAAGGGAAGTCACTTTTTTTACCATTTCTATTCTTCTTATTATGCTTAATTATGTAAACATTAAGGAAAATGTTTGGTTCATTTTATAGAATGGTGAATTTAGTTGTGCTCATGTTTTTATTCTTTATGAGTTATTTTTACAAATTTGTGCTTTCAATTTTTTATGTACGAATAAATTTAAAGAGTATTTTATTAATGTTTGTGATTAGGATGATTTAACCAAATTATTTACATAAATTTTATTTTGAGTGGATTAAATTGTGTGATTGCCATAAGACAAAATTTATTAAATGTGAGAGAAACACATATTGAATGATTAAATGAACTAGATATATGAGCTTAAATAAACTTTGACAATTGGGTGATAAAGCAATGTGTGAAGTTAGGGTGATAAAGCAATGTGTGAAGTTAAGGTGAATTGGTTTAACTTGTGATCTTTTGAGCAAAAAAATATTGAAACATTTATGTCAATCTATGCTTTCTTTGACATGTGGTATTCTTATATATGAATATATATCTATAACTTGCTTTGAACCATTTCAAGACCACATTGATATGGGCATGCAAAAAATTGATGTAAGTCTTTTTTTAAAACAAATATTAATCTCAAATAGCCAACTTAATTTAATAACACTAATTAGTCCCATTAAGCTATAATCCCTTTTCTTCAAATTAAAAACCACATCACAAACTCAAGCCTATAATTAAATAACCTCACTTAATCATAGATATTAAAGGGAATTTACATTTAAGGTGACTAGTTTCCACACTTCTATTTTATTTCCAATTTTTTCCTACATGCTTAGATCATTATTCCCCTATCCTATGAACAATAAGAAAAAGATAAGCAAAAGAAGCAACAATAATAAGAAATTATAGTACAAAGTTCAAATTTTTTAAATGAAAATAATCAAATAAATGATTAAAAATAAGTCAAGGGCTAAAGTCCGAATACATCAAACCAAACTAGATATATACAACTAAGAGCAACCAAAAAATTAGGAAAAATGTAAGTAAACTAGAAAACCAGCTATTGTTGACATCTTAGCCACTTTAGTACATATAGGAAAAATGTAAGTAAACTAGAAAACCAGCTATTGTTGACATCTTAACCACTTTAGAATCTAAATGTATAAAGGGCAAGTTTAGCATGGTGCTGAATTTTCTAATAAGAAGAAGCACTTAATAGCTTGGTTGAGATTTGGCTTAAAGCCATAATTAAAGAGATCTCTTTATTGTTTTCCTTTTTGAGGGCTAGCCTATAAAATTCAAAACTAGACATATAAAGTAATTTTCTTGACATCGATTACCCAACAACTTCTTTTCCTAAAAGCTTCTCATCTTGACCAGGAAAGTCAGGATCATTTTGAAAGGTCCTTTCTACAGTAAAAGTGCCACATTTTTAGGCATTAGGTAACTATAACCAAATGAATAAAAAGTGTTGCTAGAACTAAAAATGACATCTTTGTTTAAAACTCTGTAGGAGAGTTTAAACATCAAATTGACAGCAATAATTTCTCAGGACCCAATTTGTTGTTTTTCTTTTTTGAAAAAGAGATCAGTAGATAAATCTTGACTTCTGAATATTTTAGAGTTACTTTCCTTCCATATAGAGTAGATGTAACAACCAAACACAACTCTAAAAACTTCCTCCTCCTTTAGGGTTAAAAAATGTAAAAAATAACACCATGAAACGATCCCAAGTCACTTGTCAGAGTTGTAAAAATGGTTGTATAACCCTTGAATAATCATATAGACGGCGTGAGTGTATAAGAATTTGAAAAGCCTACAATAAGGAATAATACCCATTATCCTCACTCTATTTGTAGTACTTAATCTTCCAAGGATAGGTAACCATAAGGTATAGGAAGTTTTAGGAAGCATGTATTTAGACCAAGCCATAAACTTCGATGGAACTCTATCATAAGTTATTTTAAATAGAGACTAACAAGATTTATTGGTTAGTGAATTAGCTAGAATTGGAACCCAACCAAATCATTTTATCCACCTAACCATATGCTGAATCATAGAAGGGAATGTATTAGGAGATGAAGCTCAAACCTCTAAAGTTTAAATCCTAGTTGCCTTCCATAATAAGTAATTAACATTAATGGTTAGAGGTAGCATATACCTAAGTTTAAAAATGTGAGGCATAAGGTAAGAGGCCCTGTAGTAATCCAATTATCATTCCACAAGTGAGTACTCATCCCATCACCTACCATATGCATCAACAAGTGAGTACCTAACTTGACTTCTTAAGTTAGGCATTTAAATCTAAGCCTAAGAGTACTCAGTCTTAAGATGCAACTCCTAAAAGCTTTTACCCATTAAGTAGTGAGAATGTAATCTCTTGACCTAGATGGATTCTTTATCTTCAAGGATTCTCTAAATTATTTTTGATAAAACTACTTTGTTGGATATTTATATAGAATGAATGCTTAATACTCCCTCATTTTTTGGTTTATAAATCTCTAAAACTTTACTTTAGCATGCCTTTTAGTAGGTGTACCACTTGACCAAAAAATTTCTTTAAGATAATTTCTTACTACACCAATTGATGATCCTTCATTTAGTCTTCTCTAGAGGCCTTGCATAATCTGCATAGGAAAGTCTTCTGGACGTGATAGGTATGCCCATGTAGGTAAAGGGAATCTCCCTCACTTCGATATTACTCAACATTGAAAGTTCCTATGTCATCCCAACTATACCAATAAAAAGGTATATACTACTCTTGTGGCTACTGAGGCCAACCTTGAAATATTTTGAAAGGAATTGAGAGAATTTAATAGTCTCCTCACAAAGTGAGAATTATAACCACATAATGGTAACAGATTACTTGTAATTTCAAGTCTAGGTGGAAAAACTTTAATCTTTCATAATTGGAATATAACTTGAATCTTTGTGTTGAAGTTATGATCCCTGTGGCAATTTTAATAAAAATCTCATTGAAAATTTTGAAAAGATAAGGGGACAAAGAATCTTTTTGTGTTAGACCCTTTTTCTCTTGAAACGTAGCCATAAGTTCACCATTGATTAGGACATTGAAAGAAGTTGAAAGGCATTACATAATCCAATCAATGAATTTGATAGGAAAGCTCAACAACTCTATGACAGCTTTATTGAAGTTCCATTCCACCATATTATAAGCTTTATGAAATCAATTTTAATTCCATAATTCCTACTTGAATTAGACCTACGATAGTCCTTAAATGACTCTTTTGCTATGAAGAGGTTATCACCAATGATTCTGCATTTAATGAAAGCCCCTTGGGTACTACTAATAATAGATTTAGGGAAGTCATTAGCTTATTAGTTAAGATTCTAAAAATTACGTTATACAAGGTATTACAATAAGAAATAAGCCTATAGTCTTGTAGGGATAAAGGGTTTGGGATCATTATAACAAGGTATACATAAGTTCTATTAATATCATACATTCCAAAGGTAAAGAATTCAATGACAATAACCATAAAGGAGTCCCTAATAATCTTCCATATATGATGAAAAAGGGTGCATTAAAGCTATTTAGTCTGAGGGACTTGAAAAGATTCCAAATATTAAGAATTGTTCAATTTCAATAGGAAAAATAGGTTTAATTAGCTCATTATCTATCTGTGAAGGGATTGTCTTATGAATGCATTTCCCTAGTTCCTTTATATCCTGAGTTTATAGCTTATTCCCTTCATCAAACAACAAGATGCCAAGTGAGGTCTTGTAGGAGTTGATTACCTCCCTCTTGATATCTTTTAGATTATTAAGCACAAACCTATTAGCAAAGGTAATTGAAGAGATATTGTCAGTGTTCCTTCTCACTAGAATTAATTTATAAAAGAAAGCAAAGTTTTCATCCCACTTTTTAAGCCATTGTATCATAAATATTTGTTTTAAGGTGGCATAGTGAGCTTCAGCATCAAGGTTATAGTTCTTGAGAGCTTCCTTTATCTCTCCTTTTTCTCTTGTAGAATAGCTAGGTCTATTGACCTAATATATAGAAAATTCTATAACTAGGATAACCTTGTTTTAGCCTCTTTTAGGTTACTTATATCTTTATTTTTTATAAAAGAAGTAACCTATTTTATCCATCCTTAATAGCCTATAATTTCCTTACACACTTAAATTATTCAAAGCCATGACCATTATTTACCATTCCTTTTTTAACAGCATTATAAAAGCCTTCTAATTTGGTCAAAAAGTGTAGAAATCTAGATGGAGTGTGCTTTAGTTTAAATTCTCATAGATCATGGAGTTTAATTGGGGAGTGCTATAAGAATAAGCAATTGTTAATGATAGCTCTTCTCCTAAAAAAATCTGATAGCCACTGAGCATTCATAAGTGCACTATCTAACTTGTTAGAGATGAAGCTAGTACCAATTTGACTATTAAACCATGTATACGACTAACCTTGAAATTAAAGGTTAGTTACTCCAATTTAAACTACACATTCACTAAAATGTTGAAAAGCTTTCTTCAAGCTGTTTATTCCACTTGACTCATTAAGAAATAATGTGGCATTAAATTCTCCAAGAATAATCTAGAGAGCATCCATATTCTGTTGGAAATGTATAAGATTATCTCAAAGTTCCCTATATTAAAAACTTAAGTTAGTGGCATACACAAAAGACAAATATACCTTAGAATTTATCTCCTTTATATTTTAAAAAATGTGTATAACTTGAACAGAGTAGGAATAAGATAGCACCTTAATTCTCTTAAGATCAAAACCAACATCCATTAAAGTGGGATTTATGGTTAGTAATCATGTTCCAATGCTTTCCAAAATACGAGAGTTAATTACATTGATTCTCTTTGAGTTTAGTCTCCAAAAAACCTATAATCATTGGTTTCTTATTTAATAGATGATCATGTAGCATCTACTTTTTGTGAGGGCCATTTATGCCTCTCACATTTCATGCTAATATGGACATTATGAAGTATTAATAGAGGAAATACACTTTATACCTTTACTTCCTAACTGATCTTCTTTAAACTGGCTTAGTGAAGTCATTCTCCGCTAGCTTCTTATGTCTTGGTTTATCGACTCCATCATATATAGTGTCCTCTTGTTCTATTTGCCTACCTTGCATTGACATCTAAATCATAGCATCCTTAGAAATTTAAGAATTCTCCCTATTTAGAAATTAATTACCAAAAAAGTTTTTAATTTTAAGACTTATAATAAGCAACTTAGTGTTCAAAGCTATGATTAATAAGTTCATAATGTTATGGTGAGCTAAGATTAATGAGTCTATAACGTTAAATGAAGCACTAGAAAGACATTTATGAACTTCCAAATCCTTTAATAAGACTTTATTATCTCGTGGAATTAATAATTCATCATCAGAAAGTTTAATCAGACTTTTAGAGATACTAGGAGTTTAATCAGACTTCAAAGAGATTATTGTCTTCATCCAACCTCATTAAAGGGATAGCTTGTGGAAGTTCCTTTTTAGTTTCAACTAAGATCCATCCTTTAGGATAGTTGATCCTCTTCATTATAGTAATGGCTTCATTAAGGCACAAAGGTTTACTTACATGGCTTGATAAATAGATTAAACCCTCGATGGTTCAATATTTTAAAGGAATATTGTGGACGTTTTCTTCTTGAGTTCATTACAAGAAATTCTAAATAATGTGGATATTTTCTTCTTAAGTTCATTAAAAGAAATTCTAAGTTTCCACACTTGTAAAAGAGTTGGTCGGCTATAAACATGTTATGGACCAGATTCCATGACTTTTAGAGCTTGAATTATTGTACTAACTTTAACTTGTTGTACCAATCAAAGTGGTATTTCACTTCGAAGCCTTGTCCTTCAACACCTCCACCAAGGGTAGAAATTAGCTCAGGTGGAGGGTAGACATCTCTAAGAACTTGAATATGAGATTTCTTGTTCAACCTATCTAGAGGTTGGTTCTATTGATAGCTTCGAACTTAAGGCTATTTTGGAGGGGAAAGAGCAAGATTGGCAGGGATAAGCAAACAAGAAGAACTAGCCACCAAGCTTTCCCCATACAGAGGGAAATAGAAATGTTCTCAATAGGGAAAAAGGGAAATTTTAGATGAAAAATTAAAAAGATAGTTTCAAAAAAGGAAACTAATCAAGGCAGGAAAACAAAAAAAGAGCGAGCTTAGTCAAAAGAAATCAAGAAAGAAGGAGATAAAGGCCACAAGAGGCTTTAAGAAGAAGATAAGGGAGTAAAAGGGAATCGAAAAATATATAAGATAGAGAACCTAACTAAGAGAGGAAGGGAGTGATAGGAAAAAAAAAAGGAAAGAAGGGAAAGGAAGAAAACGCCAGTAGTAGAAAAAAATAAAGCAAAGGCTTTGCTAGAAAGCATTAGAAGCACAGAGGAGGAACATGGAAATCAACTATCCAGCCATAGTACAAAGTTCAAATTTTTTAAAAAGGGATAGTTAATCTAAGAATTTGTTGATTTATTTAAATATGATGTGAATTATAGTTTCAATTTTGATTGTTTTCCCTTTAAATGCTATGCTAATGTTTATGGTTTACCCTTTCTTTCCCATTAATCCTCATTTTTAGCCATAGCCTCTTTACAATCCAAAAGCTCTTTTTATTTGTGTATATGTATATTTTATATGGTAAAGATTTGGTGTATAAGTAAGCATATGGCAGAGTATTTGAATTAAAAAAACTAGAGGGAGGCCTTTAAACATAAAACTAGAAAATATTGATGATTGTTAGAAAAATCACCAAAACTTTGTACATGCTTTAAAATGAGATTGTCTTGACTTATTCTTGTTCATATTCTTTTGTGAAATATGGTTATGATGTTTGGAATTACTGCAGTCTTGACTAGTTTGAATCTTAAGGTATATACACTCTTTAATATCATGAGAAATGGATTGATTAAAATTTTTTGGCTCTTTTGGTTTAAATAGTAATTATTGTTTTTTAAGGATGAGTAAAATACAAGTGTGGGGGGTTTAATAGTGTGATTATAATAAATCTTATTATTTTGGTTTTTAGTTTCCCTATTTTTGTTTGTAAATTAGGTTTAATCTAATGAAATGATATGACCTAGGTAAGTAGAGAGGTAGGATAATTTTTAGAGCAAAAATTAGACTTTAGAGCATAACTTGGAACAAAGAAATTCTAACTTAAAAGACAGTGCATTTGGCAGACAAAAGTGATACTCCTGATCGAGTGTGGGCACATGTAATGGCTAGAAAGACTAGTAGATTTTAGTTAAGAAGTCAACCTTAAATAGAACTGTTACTATGAAATAAGTCAATGTTTCATTTGTTTCCCAATTAAAAAAGAAAAGTGTTATCTGACTTTTGGGGGACTTCTTTTTCTATATGGATTTGAAATTAGATATTTTTAAATAGTAAAAATAAGGATAGGATGTTGTGGTTTGCTTTTTGAAGAATATCTTCTCATCTTATTTCTTTCTTACTAGTTTCATCTTTGATAGCCTTTAATGGCTAAATTTTTATTCTTGGTTAAAGGAAATTGGAGCCTTCAAACACCATAGACTATGAGATGCTTTGATTTTATTACAATTAATTTTTTTTAATTGTTAAATTATTCTTTTTCTTTTATGCTTTATGACTGTTTGAATTAATATATAGGAAGCATGCACTAGTTCATTAATTATAATGTTCTACCACTATATTAGAAATTGAATTCATAATTGTTCATGCTCTCTAATTTAAGTAATCATTAGGATTTAATAATTTTTTAGTTAGGATTTTTTTTATTTTCTGAGAAGATTATTTAACTAGATTAAATACAACTACAGGTGTTTATATTGTTTAGTTTCATTAATCTTTCTAATAGTTGATACTAGTATAATATTAAATTTTATATTCTATATGAAATTATTAAATAATAAGGATTAATTGGATTTTGAGTTTTTGATTAATTAAACATAAGCAGAGTTAGTGATAGGGGTCAAATTGATCTTATTTTTATGGTTAATTTGTTGCATTATGACCCCTAAATCAGTGTTTAATTGCTTAATTGATGCCCTATAATGTTTGA
>JAOXYD010237702.1:0-17375 GCA_028565735.1 Pinacopodium congolense | reverse complement strand
AGTGTTATGAGAATATAACATGCCATTATGCCTATGAAATATGCCACTTTGCCTAGTATGAGACTTAAAGTTTTTCTAGGTCTTATATATCTAAATGCTCTTCTTTGATGAATATTATACCTAGAATATGAATAACACAAGTTTGATGGCCTAGAATGTGTATGAGACACATTTCTAGATATGTGGGAATGCATATGAGGTGAATGTGAGATGGTTGGCCTAAATTGTCTAAAATGAGGCTTAACATTATGCATATTCTTTTCTTAATGATATGCCCTGCTAAGATGTGACTGGTACATGCCTTTAGCCTTAAGAATATGCTTGCGATGAGTTTGTGATGTAGAGACATAAGATGCCTATCATGAGGCCTAAATGTATACATGCTCTTTCTTTGTTGAAAATCTCTCCTAGGATGTAAATATGATCCATTCTTAGGATTATGCACATGCATATTAGAAACATGAGAAGGTCTAGGACTTCTTTACCTAATATGAGTCCAAAATGCATCATTATGAGATGGTTGTGTATTCCAAAAGAAATTATGCCTATTTTTACCTTGATTCTCATTTTTTCTTACTTTTGAATTAGATGCATATAAGAATGCATGATTATTGTTTTTAGAAAGTAATTTGGATAATGATGTAATATTCTTAAGTGATATCCTAACATGAGCTTTTTATGTGGATGGACCGGTTTCAAATGAGGGCTTAGGAAAAATTTCATCATGTAAGTTTTTACCTTTACAAAAATGGTTTTGGCATCTTTAGAAGCATTTTCATCAATAAAGCCTAAACCATGCCTATCATTAGGAACATTTTGTCCTCCTAACATGCAATCTTACTTTTCTTTGCCCTTTATGAATTTAGACAATGATTCCTTAAGGGCTTCTACTTCGTTTTTTTAAACTTTCATTTTCATGCAATAACTTCTACTCATTGGTGTATATGCCAACATCATCCACAGTCTTAGGTTCTACTATGACATGCATATCATTCTTCAACTTTTCAATTTCTAGCATGCATGTATTCTTAGATTCTAGCATGTCATGCAATTCAACTTTCATCTTTTAATTCTCACGTAAACATGCATCCAATTCCTTTCTCAAACTATCATTCACATTCACTAACCTATCATTCTCAATCATACAATCATTAGAAACAAAAGTCACATCCTTAAATTCCACAATATGCAAATCATTCTTTAATTTCTCATATTCTATTCTAAGATCATTTAACAACTTCTTGCAATCCTTATATTTAGAAGAAAGCTTCTTCCTTTCACTTTAAGAGCTTTTTCAAACTCAACTAATTCATCAAATGAAATTTCATCATATTTAACATTATTTTCATCATCATTTGAATAGGTGATAGAAAGTACCTCATTGATTTCCTTTTGAATGTTTGATTAAGATGGAGCCTCTTCCACAAAGACCACAAGACATGAGTTTGAAACCTGTTCTCTTCTTTAGCTTCGTCCACTTCCTTCACCTCTTTGTCTTCAATCCCTTCTACATATATTTGCTTCAATCTACATCAAATCTCAGAAGCGAATTTGCATATGGATACTTTATAAAAAATTCACCTATCTAATGCATCATCAAGAACACGCATGTCTTTTTCATTTAAGAAAACAAAATTTTCTTCATTTGAAAATCCTTGAGAGTCATTTGATATAAAATCCTATAAATAGAAATCTTGGCCCATAATAAAAATTTTGATTATAATTTCTCTCATCAAGAAGTCATTACCAAAAAAAATTGGTGCTCCTGAATATCCAAACCATCTTAATAAAAAATAAAGTGCCATTTCTAATCTTTATGCAAAATTTCGATAGAAATTATGCAAATGTGAGACCAAAGTTTTGGTACCACTCGTAGGCCTTATGGCACCCAAGATGGGGGTGAATTGGGTGTTTAAAAAGTTCTTTGAAAATTAAAACACATTGAATACCTTAGGCCAATTTCAATTAATGAAATCTTTAAGACAAAATTCAACCTAAATGGAATGCCAATTCTGATGACAATATTAATCAAACGCAATTAACAATAAATCAAATATAAGTGCACAAATATAAAGAGATAGGGAAGAGATGAACACCATGGTTTATATAGGTTCGCCAATCTTAAAGATAGACTACATCCTCTCTCCAATTACTTGTTGGAAAGCCACTAATATACTAATATTACTTTAAATGGGAGAAGAGTAACCCTTATAAAAATGTTGATTATAAGACCAAAAGAAACCTTTACAACAATCATAATTATATGGCCAAGAGGAACTTTTACAACAATCTTGATTATAAGGATAAGAGGAACCTTTACAATCTTAATTACAAGGTCAAGAGGAACCTCTACAATCTTACTTTAGGGTGACGAGTAACTCAACACAACTCAATCAAACATTACAATTTTTGATTTCACAAACCAAACCCTAAACTTAGGCTACCAAGGCCTCTTCTCATGCTTATATAGCTTATCAATAACTTGATCAAAATCAATTCAAGAAATAGGCTCAAATGCAACCAATGATATGCCAATGACTGAGGTAATGTCAATGTACATATAAGGCCTAAAATAGTCCAATTAACATTTAATAATTCATATAACTCAAATCTTGTTTTCTATAAGCCAAGAGCAGTTTAACAATTCTATTTTAAATGGAAAAGAGTAGCTAACAACACAATAGCAAGCAATATAAGTTAACTCTAAAGGTCATATAATAAACTCAATTATGAAAACAAAAATAAACCAAACCTGGACAGATTTGATAGATATAATAATAAATACTTCAAAATAGTTAAATAAGCCTATAAAAATTTAATTAAATAGCCAATGATGCTCTCGAGGACTTAAAAAATAGAAAACAATAATTTGGAAACAAAAAATTTAGATTCAAATGCCCAAATATATGAATCAAAGCAAGTGCACAAAATCTAAACATTTTAAAGTTCTTAAGAATTTTAGCTTGTAAACTTGTTTCTTGAGCATCAAGATATGTTAAAATTATTTGGGAATGCTAATTATAAGGTTAAAAAGGGTTTAGAGCCATTGGGAGGCACATATAGCTATTTAGGAGATAAAATAACATATAAACCCTTAAACCCTAAACTAGACATCAAAGACAGCTTTTAGTAAAATGTGTTCTTAGAGCTTCAATCAACATTTTGAGTGCTTAAAAATTGAAGTAAAAACTCTAGTACATTATTGAGACCTTAAGAATGATTATTTTGAAGAAATAAAATTATATTTGAGCACTGAAAAATTAGATTGAATAATGATAACTCAAATCTGGACAGATTTGAGGTATATTAACAAATGAGTTTAAGCCAAACAAATTTCAATTTTAAAAATGCAAACAAATGACCAAAATGATTCTTAACTATCCAAACATTAACCAAACATTAAGTAAGACTTAAAATAAGATTTAAAATATATGTCAAGGTTTTTTAATTAATAAAAACATTCAATTGATTAAAAACATAATAAGTAGCCTTTATTATAAAACCTTTTCATTCTTTAGCAACTTAAACCTTTCCTTAAAAATTTTAAAATGTAATTCATTTAAAATTATTAAGAGGCATACACTAAAACAATTCATCACATTACTTCTTTATTATGCAATATTTAAAATATATGTCATTCTAATTCAATTCCAAACATGTCAATGCCTTAAATCAAATTTAGTTAATCATTAAAACCATAATTCAAATCCTATATGCAAATGTGCAAATATGATATGCAAATGTGAGAGCCCATTCCAAGCATTAATTAAGATCAAGAAGACTTATAACTTAAGAACCTTTCCTAAACCCATCTAAACTTGATCTTCATTCTCTTGATCTTCAATCTTGATCATTAATATTTATCCTTTGATCCTTGATCATGCTATACTTGAGCTCTTGAGCTCTTCTATCTTAGCTCAACAAAAATCTTGTACTCTAAACATTAGTCTAGTTTATCAATGCATTAAAAACTTAAACATCAATAAGAATAATGTTTTGTTATTATCAAAGAACATGATTAGAACCTCCTTGGTTCAACAAAGAACAACTTTTTAAAGGAAAAAACTGAATACGAAGCTAGAAAAAGACAAATTGAACCTCAATAGCTCAAGATTGATGTGAAACTTAATGAAGGTGAAGATATTCTTATAAGATCACTCAGAAAATTTGTTTTTTTAATTGTTTATGGCAGCTTTCTTTTGTTTTAATTAGGGTTTAAGGTATGATAAGGACATTATAAGATGCAACTAGCCGTTGATGGAGTCATAATTTCATAGTGAAATGAAAAAAGAAAGTTCGTCCAAATTAGACACATCAATGGTGGTTCCCATCGGGGATCAATGATGCCATTGTTAATCACTGTTGACCTCCTAAACTAAAATTGTAAAACATGATCAAAATTTTTAAAAAACATTTCTAAAAACTTTACTAATATCAAGCTTAATTTTATAAAATTTTCAAAATACAATTAAAAACATGTTTTCACTTGCTACATTAATTTAAGTGTTATTAGAAAATTTTATAAAAACGTTAAAAAATATGAGATGCATGAGTGAAAAAGTTGAGCCCCTAGAATATATAAACTTCAAGTGGCACTTAAATATGTTTAAGATATTAAACAAGTGGTCTTAAATTTCTATAGTATTTGATTTTTTTCCCTTCAATTTTGGCCTCCAAATCCAATGTTTCATTGTCATATGTATCTAACTTCATGCTTTGTTATCATTAAAACTATGATTAGAACCTCTCTTGATTCAATAATCTCTCCAATTTTGATGATGATAAGAGTTATGATATTAGGGGATAAAAGTTCACATTCAAAGTCAATCAATCATTTCATATCAATTCATACATAAACAGACTTTTCACAAACTCATATATACCAATTCATAAGCATACATCACATATAATGAAATAATAACATATAAATTACACTCCTCCTTTGGGCATGTATTAAAGCAACTCATATAAAAAAAATATGAAACAATATGGACCAATTAATATCACTTATACTTCTCCCTATTTTTTATATGATTAAAAAGTAATAAACAAATATGAAATATAGCAATTGTAAATGGATGAAGAGAAGTGAAAAATGTATAAACATACAAAGTTTAAATACATAATTGTTAAAGGAGAAGAAATAGGGGTAATAAAGTAATTGTAAAAGGAAAAAATCAAACGTAAAGGAAAAAATTGTGAGTAAAGATATCAATTGTAAGAGAAAAGTAAAGGTAAAGATAATTTTCCAAAACATCAAGTATCATTTAGCAATTCCAAAAACATTCAAATTCATTTAATATTACTTGATCATCATTTAAAAGATGTGATCCTTCCCATGATACCAAATTCAAACATAGCTAAACCTATTTCAAAATCAATATCACACTTAGAACTAATTCTTTCCACTTTTAAGTTTTTTATGTAAGCTTAAAACTTCAAAAAAATGTTTCAAAAAATTATATGCGTCAAACTAGTAAAATTTTTTCATAATTCAAAATTTCAAAATTTCAACTTTTTCAAGAACCATGACTTCATAAAATCATGCATTAACACTTTACAAAAATTCAAACTCCTAACTAGCATTAAGGGGTCCATAGAAAATTTAGCTAAATCATCATTCAATATTAGAAACAAATTCAATGTAACTCTCCTAAATTCATGCATTGTCACTTTCTAAAATTTAAAGCTCACTTATCAACATGAAACGAGTTATAAACACTAATTGGACATAAAAAAGCCATTATTTAAAACATTATTTAATATGAAATCCTTCTTTCAAAAAGAGCTCTAATATTGATTTAAAAGAAAATTCTATATATTAAAAAGAAATCCAATGCAAGAGTTTTATAAAACTCAAGGATAACTCAAATTATAAGAAATAAAAAAAATGATATTAGGCTTTTACCTAAGTCCTTTTATTGAAACAAGATATTAACAACTTAACAATCAAATTATGAGCAATAATATTGCATATATATATATATTTTAAAATG
This sequence comes from Pinacopodium congolense, assembly GCA_028565735.1. NCBI lineage: Eukaryota > Viridiplantae > Streptophyta > Magnoliopsida > Malpighiales > Erythroxylaceae > Pinacopodium > Pinacopodium congolense. Next base: position 11,379 of record JAOXYD010237702.1, on the reverse strand, counting down.
AAAATGTAAATTTCTAAGAAACTAATAAAGACGAGTATCAACCTTTAACATTTAAAAGAAACATAAAAAACTCTTCATGCTTCCTTAAAAAACTTTCTAATGTAAAATCTAGTCATGTAAGACTAACATACCATCCATGAAGTGTTCAATTATAACTTAAATTATCCAAAAACATAAAGAAAATTTAAAACTAGATTTATGCATTCCTAAGAACAATTTCTAATTTAAGAATGTATCACGATTTAGGATAACCAAAGCATGAAGCATATATTAAAAACTTGCAAAATTTTCATTTTTCCGAGTTATGTATGATTAACATAATATCTAAGCCTTATTTAGACATTCCACAATGCTTCTACATGCATTCCCTTATACAAAGTTCCTTTTAGAAGACCTATATTTGTCCACATACTTGCAATTTGTAATGCAAAAACCTGACTTAAAGGTATTCAAATAAACATTTCACTTTTAATCTAAAAAACAAGCCATGATATTCAAATAATCACATCCAAGACTTTAAGAACATTCATCAAGATGAAATCAAGACAATGATACATTTCACGTCGCTTAGAAATTATTCCAAAAGATGATTTAGATTACACCATTGATAATTTAAAAAAATTGCATCATCTAAATCATCAAATATTAAGAATCATTCTAGTTGTTAAAAGAAATCAAGTATGCATACCTCATATATTTCATTAAAGGAAATATCCATCATTCGTAATATCAAAAGCATAATAAAGACAATGATGTGTGTTTAATCTATTACTTCACTCAAATTGTTCTTAAGACACCCTACAATTCATCATCGTTTTAACATAACCAAAATATTAAATATCATTCCAAAAACATTAATCATACAAAATGTTATTCAATCTCATTAAGCTATTAAGTTAAAGGAGTACCTCACTCTTTTGCTATATCACTAATTGTAACTTCTTTTCCTTTCCTTTGTTTAAAAATATGCCTTGGTAATTTTGTTCTTTTGTGCTTGGAGATATACTTGATATTCATGCACCTATTACTAGTTTATGAGTTTATTGCATTTTCATGTGATTTTTTCTTCTAATTTAAGGTACACTACTCCCAAATTGATGTTCAATCATATGGATTACTTCTGGATATGTTTATTTTATAGTTAAATGCTTAACAAGTGGAAAAATTGGCGAATTGCTGTTGAAATTATGAAATAAAGAGTAAACGATAGTCTTATTGAGGCATCATTTAAGTATGAACACCTGTTGTTTTGGTCTTGTAGTGAAGCTAAATGGTGGGGTTATAATGGTGCCATTTAACTTTATTTCAAGTATCGTTTAGGTACCTGTTAAGCTTTCTCTTGCTGGATCTTTTCCTTCCATTAGTTGCAACTTGTGCCACTTGCGTCCAACTTATAGCTAACATATATATTGATCATATGAAGACCAAAATAAGAGAGAAGAGACAGGAAACATGTTAAAAGATCCAACTTCGGATTCTCTCGAAGTACATGACTCTTTTCTTGCGGTCTTCACCTTTTTCCATTGTGATTAGTGTATATTTCAGCTTATTTTTTAGGATTGTAAGAGCTTAGACACATGATTCAAATATGTAAAAATATTTTTAGTCATTTACTTGTGCATTCTAAACTTGTTTTTATAATGAAATCCACTCTTGTTCTTATATGTTCAAGACTATGATAAATATGATGAGCATGCTTTATTTCTTGACTCAAATGAGTGATTGAGTTAATTTTTGGCAAAGGAATGGCCAGTAAAGATCTGTATGCATGCTTATGTGTGATTAGGAGATGCTCTTTGCTTATTTTAGGTTATTAAAGCTTGTATTAAATTGATCATTTAAGATAAAGATGAAAAATGGTTAAAGTATAGGACTAATCACTTAATCTATTGAAAAAATTAGTGAGCAACTTGCTTTTAATCAATACATGACCATTGATTGATTAATCTTGAGGGTTTTAATATGAAAATAGGAATTTGTAAGTTAGGTTTTTTTACACTTTATGCCTAATTCCTATATTTATAGGTGGACTAAACCATAAAATAGGAAAGTTAGAGAATAGTCATTGATTTGACCATAACCTTGCCTTGATTTATTGAAGTTGCCTTACTTCCAATCCTTAATTAATCTGTCTAGATCATTGAAAATCAATTCCTTAGCCAATTAATCTATTAAGGAATCCTTAAACTTAAAGTTAGTCTTCTTTTCATAATTGGAAGTCTTTAATTAAATTTGGTAATTTTAGTTGATTTAATCATTCAGTTTGGACTCTTTATATAATTGTGATCCAACTGCCTTTTTACTTGTATAGCTATTTTTTTGAGACAATAATTCAGATCTTAAATACTACTCTATATTACTTGTGATTGATATACTTGTCGTTAAGTTATGGGTCGTTTGGTATTGCTGTGAGTTGTAGTTTTAATATATTTGTAATGATTTTTGTGTTTTATCTTCGATTTTTGTGCTATATTAGTGTGTTGTCTTTTTCGATTTCTGTGATAAAAATTAAAACCTAAAACTACAATTATACCAAACAAGCCCTTAGTTTCATGCCATTAAAGAAAGTGTGAGCTTAATTTGCTTAATTTGATAATTAATTTGGATCCTGTGGCTTTAATAGAAAATCAACCCAACACCTACAAAACAAAATTCAACATATCTTTGGTACCCATCATTTTAGATCTTTGTGGGTTAGAAACATTTCCACTTCCTATACCTTTTTACATATTAGAAAACCTTGCAAGTTTATCAAAACAAAACCTTCCTAAGCATTCAAATCTACCACAATGATCATAAATATATGTAACATCATAAGAAATTAAATATATTCCTAGATGATCTTCTTTAATATGTTTTAGGCCTAGCATATGTATATAATGTGTTTCTTGGTCTAAGATATGCATGGGTGACGTTTTTATATGATGAAAAGTGTATTTTTTTATGTATGAATAGGTGTTGTCTAACATTTGCTTCTATACGATCAATTTGCATTGCTTTCAAACTTTGTATTTTCAAAGTAATTAAATATATTCCTAGAAACATGCATATTTACTCTGGATAGGTATTGAAAAGTATATAAATGCATAATTATCCTTCTTAGTTTGAGTTCTAGAAGTAGATGCACCCTTGTCCAAAGATGACCTAAGGGTTTACCCTTCCTCTAAGTTTTTACCCTTATCAAAAGTAGTCTTAGTTTTACAATTTTCACTACCATGAATGAAACCTAGTTCATTCCTATTATTTGAAGCTTTTTGAGCTCTAGGCATGCTATCTAGTTTTTTCCTTTCCCTTGGTGAAATTTTCTAATGATTCTTTTAAAAGTATTATCTTATACTTTAAGGATTCATTTTAATGTAATGCTGTCTTTCTATTATCATCCATACACACATTGTTGGCTTCCAATTCACGCAAATCATTACTAAACCTATTAGTCTCTAATCTAAGCTCATCAATTAAATTCATGAATTCTTTGTAGCTATAAGATAGCTTCTTCCTTTCAAGTTCACATAATGTGAACATTTAAACAAATAATCATAACTTAACTCATGGTCCTAAACATCATCATCATAAGAGTTTGATGTAGAAGGTACCTTATTTTTCAAAACCATCAATTAAAATTTTCAATCCCATTTTTTTATTTTTCAAACTTTAATTCACTTGAGAATTACCAAAATGCTTTTAATGCTTTCCTCATCTTTCTCCCCTTCATCTCCTTCTTATCTTTCTTATTATTCTTTTCTTCTTTCTCATTTATTTAAGGAGTGGGCTTTGATTCTTTAGGTTACTTAGTTTCTGGTTTCTTATACTCAAAGAAACTTAAATTAGTGGAAAATTTTCTTTTAAATTTGCTCTAACCTTGGTCTCTTCTTTTAGAGGAACTCTTCTTCTTCAGAAATTTCTTGAATCTTCTTGAGGAAGGATATTTCATCTCCACTATCATCGGATATGGCCTCCTCATCACTTGACTTCTCCTTCATGACTTTGAATGTCAAGTTCTTCCTTCTTGAGGCCACGTACTACTCCATGGATTTAGTCTCCTTGATTCTCATTTCATGTTTAAGAAGCAAATCAATTAGCTCCTTTAATGGTAGCTTGTTTAAATCTTTAACTTCTTAATAGCCGTCACTTTTACTTCCCATTTTGTAGGCAATGAACTTAAATTGCAAGCTTAAAGTTAGTGTAGGAATTTCCAAGCCCTTTCAAAGCATTAATAATATTAATGAATTGAGTATATATATCATAAATAGTTTGATCATGATACATGTAAAACAATGCATATTGATGTGTTAACATTGAATTTTTACCCTCCTTTACCTGATTTATTCCCTCACGTGTGATTTCAAGTGTGTGCCAAGTGTCATAAGTAGTTTCACACATAGAGACTCCATTGAACTCATTTATACTTAACGTACAAAATAAAATATGTAATACTTTACTATTTAGTGAAATTGATCTCTCAACTTTTAATGTCCACTTTTCCTTTACCTTAGACACCATTTAACCATTTCCAAACTTAGTGGGAACATATACTAAAAATGTCCTACATTTTAAAATTTTCAACCATAAGAAAAAATTTCATAGTACTCTTTCAATAAAGGTAATCATTCCTATTAAAGAAAGATGCTCTATTAATGTTTTTCCTCTCTTGGCTAAATGAACCTATTAAGTGTAGTTCCTAAAACAAAATTAAAAAAATTTAATAAGCAAGAAATGTATCACAATACAAGTATGAAACAACCACTCAATTGTCAATAATATAGATATGAATAATCTATCCAAATGACACATATATTAACAAACTTCAATCACCTAATTAACTTTAGAATAAGAATGCATCAAAGATACAAGTACCAGTATTTCAATTTACAATGATATAAGTATCAAGCTTTTAAGGTCAATAAATCAATGATATATTTAATAAAAACATATGGAGTTTAAGGAAGAAAGAAGACATAAAGATTTATAATATTTCAGCAACACTAACATTGTCTAATCTACTTCAAATACCAATGATGTTGGATTTTGCGTTATCACCAATACAACAATTATAAATCTTCTTCAGTGAGTGAAGACCAACCCTTATAAATCCAATCTTCTTTGTTGAAGGTGAAGAGCAAACTTATATCAATATTTTTTAGGGAAAGAGTATCCTATAAAAGTTAACCGCAAAATCTTTTTAAAAGATAAAGAAAAACCTATATAAATTAACCCCACAAAGGTAAAAAAAAAAACACAATTGTAAAGGTGTTTCACTTAAGGTACTATAAAGTAAGGGCTCTTTAATGTGTAAAAATCAATTGAATGCATAATGACCATTTTAAAACCTTAATAACACCAAATATGATGGTCTAACAACTTAAGAATCATAATTAAAACACTAAATATGAAGATATGTGAAAAATAAAAAATCTTAAATTTGGACAAATTAGTGTTTTTAACGTTTTATGAAAAACGAATCAACTAGGAGTGTGATCAAACAAAAAAAAAAGAATTTAGGAACATCTTAAGACTTAAAAAGAAATACAGAACAATCAATTAAATGCATTAAAACTCAGTTAGAAAATTAGGAAATAAATTGAATTAGAAACAGTCCTAACAGTCAATAGATTTGAGTATGTTGTCTTATAAAAATGAAAACTTAATCTAAAAATATAATTAAATGAAAAATATTGATTTAGAACACTCCTAAGACCTTAAAAATCAATGAACAATAAAATTTTACTTAAGAATAGGTCTAGAATGTTTAAATAGAGAGTTAAACATGTTAGTTTTAGATTTTATTAAGGCTCCATGATCAAATTTAATTCAAAAATTCCTTTTACAAAATTAAACCAACAATGCTTACAAGTATATTAATTGCAAGTAGTAAAAATAAATATTTAAGATCCAAGTAGTCATTCTACAGGGATTACCAAATTGCAATTACTAAGTTAATTGGATCACAATTATCTAGAGAATTTAAATCGAATGAAATCACTAGCTAAATTTACCAAATGAACTTAAATTGTCAAGTTATGCAGAATAATTTAGTTAAATTTAAGGATTGTCTAATGGATGAATTGGTTAAGGAATTGGGTTTCAATGATCTAGATGGCTTAAATATAGATTAAAAGACTTGTTCTAGGGTTAATTCATTAAATCAAAGAAACACTATAATTAAGGCAATGATTTTTCTCTAAGTTCTTAAGTTGAAGTTTAGTCATTCATCAATCTTAAGCAATAGGCATAAAGTTTAAGAAGCTTAACCTAAAAAATTCCAATTTTCAGATTATAACCCTCAAGATAAATCAACATTTGGTCATTCAATGATTTAAATTAGGTTGCTTTATGATTTGTTCAACAAATTTGGTAGATTTCTTAGATCCTAATTTGTTTTTTCTAACTTTTTTCTAATTGTTTAGTTTAAAATAAGCATTAATTTTATCATTTAAACAAAAGTCAGCTTTTAATCATGCATGGAATTGATTTCATAACATATCTAGGTCATTTACTAACCATTCCTTAACTAAAAACTGTATCAGTAACTCATTTAAACTAAGAAACAAATCATTCTCATCATATTTATCATGTTTTTGAACAAATAATAATAATAAGTGTATTTTAATGTAAAACCAAGTTAAGAATGCACCACAAAGGGGCAAAAAACATGCCATAGATCTGAATAACGTGTATAAGCTCTTAGAATCCTAAAATACAAGCTCATATTTGTAAAACAAGATCTAAAAGATGAAGAACAAAAGAAATAAGCCTTATAACTAGAGACAATATGATTTTTCTCTCAATTTTCATATTCTCTCTATTTGTTCTTGTTATTTTTTACTTCAGAACCTCCTTATATATTTCAGGAGCAAGTGGAGCAAGTTGTAGCCAATGATAAGAAAGATCCAGCTAGAAGAAGTTTGACTGCTACTTAAACGATGCTTGAAGAGAAGCTAAACGGTGCGGTTTTACTACCCATATTTAGGTCCCATAATAGAGACCACCATTTAAGTCCTAATTTTTCTCCAATCTTCATAATTTTCTTGATTATCACTTCATTTGGGTTTTCTTCTTAAAATTAAATAATTCAAGACACAAATAAATTAATTAAGCATCAAAATAGAGGTAGATTAACATCAAAATAGCATTAAAAATCATATAAAATGAATCTCTATCAAAACACAAGATATATAATAAGCTTGAAGCACTTGAGTTTACAAAAAACTTCAATACATAAATCTTATACAAAATCAATAATTAAAAGCTAACATACGATTCAAAACCTCTAATAAAACAAAAGAGAGTAAGAACATGGGCTTAGAGGCATAAAATTAAATATGAAGTTAGCAAAAGATGAATTGAATCTCAATATCTCAAGATTGATGTGAAACTTAATTAAGGTTAAGATATTCTTCAAAGATCACTCAATAAATCTAGCTTTTAATTGTTTTCGGCACCTTTCTTATGTTTTTATTAGGGTTTAGGGTCTAACAAAGACATTATAATATGTAACTAGTCGTTGGTGAAGACATAATTTTTTAATGAAATGAAAAAGAAAAGTTCATCCAAATTAGACATTTAAACAAGATTTTACATTAGGGATCATGGCATTATTGTTAACTACAGTTTATCTCTTGAAATAAAACTAAAAAACATAATCAAAAACATTTTTGAACATTTCTAAAAACTTTCCTAACATCAAGCTTAATTTAAGATAATTTTCAAAACACAATTAGAAACATTTCTCACTTGCTACATTGCTCCAAGTGCTAATAGAAAATTTTGTAAAAATATTAAAAACATATGAGATCCATGAGTGAAAAATTTGAGCACTTATAATATGTAAACTTTAAGTGATACCTACACATGCTTAAGATATAAAAAAAGTGGTCTTGAATCTTCTATAATATTTGATCTTTCTTTCCCTTTAATTATGACCTCCAAATCTAATATTTCATTATCATATGTACCTTTATAACATAAACTCAAATCATTAGTAAACTTCATATTTTCTAATAATCGAAACTGAGATTGGAACCCCCTTAGTTTGACATATAATATAGAAATATACCAATATCATAATTAAAAACAATATAAGGATGAGTCAGTAACACAAGTAGTTAACAATATAAAGATAATTCAATAGGACAATAAGCAATAATAAAAATAGGAATCTATACCACAATTAACAATAAAATAAAGATGAAATAATTTATACAATTTACAATAAAAAAACAATTAAGATAAGAGAAGTAACATAAAAATTTTATAGAGGTTCAACTAACCTAAATTTAGCTTATATCCTCTTTAAAATTTCACTATAACAAAACTTCAAGTAAAATCTTCTTTTTAGTGTGAATAAGACTTTGAACAACATAAATCTTAATTTTATAAGGAGAAGATGAACCTTAAACAACTCTTTTTCATGCCAAAATGGGCCTTTACATGTTTATTTGATCCTATAAAAAAACAATCCCCTTTAGAAGTAACAAAATACATCTTTAAAAGTGTTTCACTTAAAACTCCACAATCTAAGTGACATTATGCTTGAAAAAAAAAGGTAAAAAAATGATCATTGAGGCTTTTAAAACTTAAAGAAATAGAATATGGTGAATTGAAAATCAAAAAAATTGAATTAGAAATAAGAAATATGAAGATTGAATATGATGAGCTTCAAAAACTTGAAAACTTTTTATGAAGGTAACTTTGCAGGCTCAAATTTTTTTAAAAAAATTTGTTTCAATGACAACAAATGAGTTAGAATCCTTAGAAATATATTTGTGAACCTAAAAAAGCCATTGGAAAGGTTAGCTAGCCATTAAGAGTAAGTAAACATCGAGATTTTTGTGAAAAAGGAAAGCACCATTATACAGATGGACATCATTGATAGTTTTCACAAAGATTAATGAAGTTGTTATTCTCTTTAAGCATCTGCCTTTGATCTCTTATACTAAACTATAATAGTGGCATGCTTGACTAAAATGGCCCCTTGACACCCGCCGTTAATGATCACCATTGAAATGCTGAATAATATTTCCAAACTTGACTAAAAATATTTCTAACATTTCCAAATGTTTTCCCAACATTAAATTGAACGTGAAATAAGTTTTCAAAACATTTTTCAAGATAGTTTTAAGACTAAAAAATGATCCAATTGACTCAAAATAAAACTTTAATTTCTTTAGTGAAAATTATGCAACTTTGAAAATCTTATGCAATACATGAATGCAAATTGAGCCTAAAGATTAATTAAACTTTAAGAAAAACTTACAAACAAATCTAAAACATATAACTAAAAGTCTTTGAGCTTCCATAATGCTTGTTATTCCATTTTATTCAAAATTTGCCTCCAAATCCAAGTTTTCTACTTTGAATAAATTGTCAGAAGTTCCTTTTTTATCCTTTTATTAAAAGTCAAATCATTCGTAAAGGATCTTGTTTTGATATCATTAAAACTAAGACTGAAACCTCCCTTGGTTTAGTAAATAATTTTGAAAAATTATGTAAGAAATTTAGAATTCTTAATTCTAGAACCTTAATAGTACAAAAATCCAAATTTGGTTCAATTTAAATGTAATATAATGAAATTCAACATCTATGATTCTTCTAGATGATGAAATGAAACCAAATTTATTACTAATTGAACAAAAAGATAAAAATAAATTGAAATCCCTAAATTTGAAAATTTTAAGTTTTACCTAACCATAATGCAATTAATTTTAGTGAAATTGGTTAAGGGAAAATCATCTATATAAAGAGGGGACTCCAATGACATTGTCGCCACCCCTTGTTGCTTTTTTGGAGAATAAAAATTACCAAAGACAAAGGTGACAAAGCCAAGAAAACAATCAAAGATTTTATGGTCTAAGACGGGTTGTTTAAGAAAAAATGGAGGAGGAGTGGATTAAAATCATAAGATACAGAGGTTTTGAGAGAAAAGAAAGGTTGAAGCATGATATGATATCAAGGGAGGGAAAAAATGTCTTAAAATTCATTATGTCTATCGACCAGTGCCAATTATTAATTGACTACATAATAGTCAACTGGTCAACTGTTGCTTTAAAATAATTGACCATTATGCTTAAAACGCACATGTTTTCACATTTCAATAAAAACATATAAAACAACCATATTACACCTTTTAATAACTTAAAAATACAATTCTAAGTAATTCAAACTCAATTTTCATCAATTAAAAAATGTTCATAAAATTTATCAACTATTACCTAAATAGACATGGTCTAGGTTTTATAGATGAAAATGTTTCTAAAGATGCCAAAACCATTTTTATTAAGGGTAAGAACTTAGAAGATGAAAGATTTCCTAAACCCTTATTTTATAATGATGCATCATCATCTAAATCTTATAATAGACTATCTTTTAAGAGTGTTACATCTTCATCAAAAGTGCATTCTAAGAAGAACAAATATGCATTCATATGTACATCTAAGAGAAAATCTAGAAAGGATGTGCATGTAAGAAAAAATAAACATAATTTCTTTAGGAATGTAAAATCATCTCATAATGATGCAATGTGGATCCATGCTAGGAAAAGAGGTCTAAACCTTCTCATGCTTCTAATGTGCATGAGCATAATCCTAGGAATGGATCATATATCCATTCTAGGAGGAAATTTCATCAAATAAGTTACACATGTATACATCTAGGCCTCATAATAGGCATCGAGTTAGGCAATTTTAGTCTTTACATTCACATACTCATCATAAGCATATTCTTAAGGTTAAAGGCATGTATAAATCACAGCCTAAGAACCCATTTCATCAAGAAAAGGATAGGCATATAATTAGGTCTCGTGATAGACCAATAGGCCAACTCACACAAAAACACCCAAAATGTATTCCTATTTATCTAGAAATGTGTCTCATACACATTCTAGGCCATCAAACATGTTTCATTCATATTCTAGGCATAATATTTATTAAGGAAGAGCATTTAGACATATAAGACCTATAAATGCATTTAAGTCTCTTGTTAGGAAAAGTAGCATGTTTCATAGGCATAATGGTATGATGCATTCTCATAACTCTCAAATGCATAAAGATTATCCTAGGAAAGCTAATTTTGATATGAGAAATGCATTTAGGCATCAAGATCTTAGGTTTCATGATCATATGCATAAAGTTAAATATATGTGTAATTTTTATAGTAAGGTTGGACATTTAGAAAATTTTTGTTTTGTTAAACAAAGAATGTTTAAGAAATCTTTAAAGGCTTAGGTTAAGAAAGGTATTAAGACTAATCCTCAAGGACCTAAGTTAATGTAGGTACTTAGAAAACATTAGGATCTTTGTCTTGTAGGTCAACATCTGTTGGTTCTAAATTGGTATCAAGATAGGAAGTAAAAGAATGTTATATCTCTAACTTTCGAGGGGAAAG